>BSBM01000981.1:0-70000 GCA_027924585.1 Larix kaempferi
CATCTCTTCTTGGAATATCTAGCTCTCTAATCTACCTAATTCTCTAGTTCTCCAACGTGGTATCAAAACTATTAGTTTGAGATATAACATGTTGCCTATGATTATTTTGGAGGCTATCACTTGTACGTGCTCATGATGAGTTGGATTTGTTTGGTATATTAACTTAGGGTTTCAAGGAATACGGTAAACCTTGGCATCACATGTAGTGATCAAATTTGAAGGGTGGCTCTTAATTTTTATTGGAAGGGTATTTGTTCTTGGAGCCCTTCAAAGATGAAGGGCAATTTAAATAATTGTACTTCAATTGACAAGTATAAATTAACTAAACCCTTCCCCCCAAAAAATGAAAAATACAAATATTGCCCATCCAAATTTTTACAATCTTAAACAATTGAGCACTCCTTAATATCTACATGATAAATGGTATCTTTTCAATAAAACTGAATTTGAACATATTAATTTGACATATATGTAACATTAATTTTACAGTTCATTAAAAGAACAACTATTTTGTTGTATTTTTATGGGTTAGAGCACACTTCATTATATAGAAAACTACTTAGACTATGCAATAACCATATTGGGGCATCTGCGTGATCTTCTGCATGGTGCAAGATGTTGTAACTAGATATAGTCTTAAAATAAAACTAGGACCATGAGAAAATTACTTATTGTTAACTATGTACAAAAATAAGCCACTAAGCAAAACGAGGGTATAATAAACCTACAACCAAAATATACATATAAAACCAACCAAAACCTTAATTCAAACCGGAGAGAGGGAAATCATCCAATCTTGAGAGGTGTAAGAATGATGGACATTAGGCGCCTAAGAAAATATAATACATAGCTCAAAAAAACATTAAAAAAAAATCCTCCATGCCAAGCAAGTTAGCAATGCTAGCATCATAGGGGCTTGGGCATCAAATTTTGTTGTTCAACACTTGTCATGACAACATACAAGTATGGGATGGAGGGGAAATGGAATCAAGCCTAAGTCAACTAGAGCCTTGCGGCTCGCTGCATGTTTGAGTTTCGACAATCTAACTTTTAAATTGAACCAGAACAACAAAAGAGGTTTGTTAATGGCTCAGTTTGCGAAAATTCTAGATACATGAGTAATTAAGAGCTCGAGCATCTAAAATTTCATGTGTTTTTTACCAATCCATGATTCAGTGAATTCATAGTCATTAGCATGAAATTTAAGTTATTTAATGAAAGAATGAATGTATCTACCTCTATGTCGAAATTGTTTTCCATGCTAATGCTGGCCACTGCCCTCCTTATTGTCTTACCAAAAGGCATGAGAATGAGGAAGAAGACTTAAAATTATGGACTTCACCATCAAAGAAGCCTTACAATCACATTGGTAAGGAGTGATAAGAAGATCACAACAATCCAACGTGTCAAATCTCAGATGATAGTGTCAATTAAAGACTTTATGGTAAATTTAATATAAGACTTACTTATAGTTGTCTCTTACTCTTTGCGTCTTGACAGATTTGATAATTTATGGTTGTCTTTGCGCCTTGACCCAATTGATATTATAAGGTGAGGATGTGCATGCATAATCATCCTTATTTATGACAATGTGATGAGGATTTAAATGGAAGAGGATGTAAAGACATGCTATTTTTATACGTATTTTGGTGGTGAGTGTTGAAGAGAAACGTGGTGAGAAACCACATATGTTTGGAAGGACCGAGGGAGGTTACATGATCATGATCATGCCACCCATTAAATTGAAGACAATTCTTGAGCCAAAAATTGTTTTTTTCAATTTTATTAATAACCATTGTGGTACTTTGGTCCAAATGTTTTTTTCTAACTCATTGTTTCTCCATATTGTGTGCCTAGTGCCACCTCTCTATATCAATGCATAAATCAACCTCTGTTTGGTTTGTGGTTCTAGTTGCATGCCATTAATTGTAGTTGCATTCCATTGCGTGTTGTTTAGAGTTGTCATGAGTCTGTGACATTCATGCAATAAATGAAGTCTTGTAGAAGAGGACTCATCAAAGCGGCAATTTGAATTTCATGTTGCTGAAAGACAAGTGGACATTGGTAGCCAGGTTTACATAGGTAGTAGGCACAATGTTTCGGCCTTGTTGTGGGCCTTGTAGTGGTTCTCTATTGTTACATCCATAGTCATTGACACATTGTCACACCTTAGATCTCAGCCCGAAGTGACTCGGGATTTAGATTCAAATCCCAGTGGCTAGTACCTCGTAGTCGTTAGTCATCACTCGTCACCTTGCAAAGCTAAGCAGTGAGTGCATGACATGAGTGAGTGAATGATTATAATTTATGACATTTCCAATATTTTGAATGATGAGTCCAATTTTATTTTCAACATAAAAATTGAAATTTATATAGATGGATAATTTTAAATGTTGCCCTTCTTTTGAAATGTTGATATAAATTATGTCCTATTGGAAAAGTAAAATTCAGATTATAATTTTTTTTAAAGGGCAATTTTAACTTTACACTTCTAGGAAGGGCTAGAACCCTTTGGTAGGGGCCGGAAGTGTTAAAATTTGAACGTTGCATGTAGGGCTATTCTTAGCATCATCTTTCCGATTTAGAAGCGGGGCATGCATGTGATTCACATGCATGCCCCGCTTCTATATCAGAAAGATGATGCTAAGAATCGCCCTACTTGCCTTCGCTTCTTCCTCGCTATCCCTTCTTCCAGTCCGAGGCATTATTTAGGAGAGTGGGTGCTTCTTTGCCCAAATACTTATGTTGGAAAATCTGGCTTGCGCACAACAATGTAATTTTTAATTTCAAAAATCTCGTCCCTGTCAAGATCGTTGAACATGATCGAAGTTTGTTAATGGAAGCATTATCTTCTTGGGGCATTTCAAGAGAGCAGATAAGCGATCTCTCTGAAGCAGAAAAGAAATGGGTCTATGAGATAAAATATCACCTTTCAAATTCTTTCATCCATCATAAACCTGCTGAAACAGAGCTTTGGAAATTAAGATTTTCCATCAGTTTTTTTGGTCTCTTTTCTTTTCTTCGACAGAGCTTTCAAAGGAAATCCAAGGGCTATTGTGTCTTTTCTTCGATGGAGCTTCTAAAGGAAATCCAGGAGCTGTTGGAGCCAGAGGGATGATCCTCTATCCTGATGGAACAAAAAAAATTCCTGATGAAACAAAAAAACTTATGCTTGGGGTTTAGGCAATGCTTCCAATAACCAAGTAGAGAAACAGTCGTTATGGATGGGGCTTAAAAATCCTTAAAAGAAATGGAATTATGAAAGCTGCTGTCGTGGGTGACTCACTCACAATCGGTAAAGTTCGTAGACTCTGTCAAGGAAATGTTTCTCCTTCTCTAGATCTCATGGGAATGATCTTTTCATTAAGTCAAGGGTTTGACACTCTTGAATGTTACCACATTCTGTGTAGTTTTAACAATGAGGCTGACGAGCAGGTGAATCGTGGAGTAAGGCTTCAACTTGAATTAGCAATCAGTGGACAGGTAGTCAGGATGGAATTGCCACCATGAATTTTCTGTGGGTTTCTGGCCCATAACTCCAGAATATTGTGATCTTTTAAGGATGGGAGTCCATGAAAGGTGGACTGCGACTATTCCAGGACAAGTTAGGGTGCAAATCTTCACGATATTGGCACCATTTGTATGCTTCCAGTTGGGCTTTGTTCTACTCTTTCCAAAACTGATATCAATCTGTGGTGCAAAGGGCAGTGTAATAGTTGTTCTGCCGATCCTACCCAAGAAACGAAGAAAGTCTTGCTCGAAGAGATCATAAAGGAGGATACAAAGGATCCTAAAGAAATATAAATATTTTTTTAAGTCGATTTCAACTCTAGAACCCAGAATTTGGCAAAGAGGAAGACTCAATTTACATATTTCAATCCATGGTATGTTCTCCAAGTGCAAGCTCATTGGTGACTCCTATTGTAGAATTTACAGCACAAGCATTTGCAGAAGTTAAAATGTGCATAGGTTTATTCCAATAAGGAGATCCAGAAACCTCTACTATGGTATCTCAAAATCAATCTCTTCCTTTCAGCTGAGTTTTCTCAACCTTTTATAAATACAAATTAACCGTCTTTATTAAAAAAATAATAATATATTTATTTAAATATCTACATTATTTAAATATATTTATAAAATAAGTTCATCCCTAACTTAAAATACATATTATAACTTAAAAATCCATACATTTACTTTCCATTTGCTTTATTTTATCTCATATCCCTATAACACTTATCCTATATATATATAATGCCCATCCCATATATTACATATTCATGGATCCAAAATTGACCATATCCATAGTTTAAGATAACTATCGATAACTTAAAATCCATGCATTTACTTTTTCATTTGTTTTATTTTATGTCGTATCCCATAATATTTATCCCATATGTTACGTATTAATGGATTCAAAATTAATGTATTCATAAAATAAAGTTTTAAAAGTTTAAATCTTATAGCATTTTTTCAATAGAAAAAAACATATTATTGATATTCATTATGAATCCAATAGTACAAGATTGTTCTAGTCTTTGAAAGACTTATCACAAAAAACTTTTTACATACAAAAACATGTCCATAAAAATATCTTCCATAACCGATGATAAGAAAAAAACAACTTAAAATTCAAATATGTTCACAGATCCATCATCGCATATGTGCTTTTCTTGGAATTCTTCCCAAAATATAACCCCTTAGGTTCCTTCCATTGCTTGCTTAGATAATTTATCCACGAGTGAGTTATGTTGTCTATAGATATGCTCAAAAGAGAGATTTTTGAACAGCCGCATTTTAGTTTTGATCATGTAGCACCAATGTTGAAGTGAAGTAACCTTCATATATATTCACCACACGCCCATTTAATAGTAACCCGTGAGTCCCCAAAGACTTTGAGAACACCAATACCAAAAATGTTGGCCACTTTGAGAATGCACCATAGAGCCTTTGAGAATGCACCATAGAGCCAACAATTCATCTTTCATGTTTTTACCTCTTCCACAGTTAAGTCTGAGAGTAAAATAATGATCGTCACTCGGAATAATAGTTCCTTTAGCAGCACAAACACCATCTTTTGCAGCTCCATCAAAGAAGGAAACCGCACCATTTAACTGAAAACTGAACGTACTCACACTATGAGTCCTTTGATGTTCTTCTTCCATGCAATACTCCTTAACCAGTTTTAAAATCTGAATACATATAAGATTCACAACCAAAATTTTGTTCTCAAAAACAACTTTGTTGTGAGAATGCCAATGACCCAAGAAATCATGGCAGGAAGAGTAGGGTGTGATTTACACTTTCTGATCCAATCCAGGCATAAGAGATCATTTTATGAATCCCAGAGTTGATCAATATTCAAAGTCAGTAGCATATTATTCCAAATCAACCCGGTAAACACACATTCCACAAATAAGTGTTTTATGGATTCATAATTAGATCTGCAAAGCAAACAAATGCTAGGGCCACTCCACCCTTTAATGAGAAGTTTATCCCAGGTTTTAAGACAATCCGACAGAGCATGCCACATAAAACACTTTATTTTTAATGGAATCTTCCAACTCCGGAGCCTTTTGTACCACCAATTATGTGGGAAAATACACTTGCTTTAAATGATGACGTTATAAGCATATTTTCCATGATAATACCAGTAGTGGGATTTCCATTCTAGAAAAGGCTATCTTTTTCATTTGAGAGACGACAACCAACAGAATTCAGATTGCAAATATACTGATTCCATTCAAAATTCGCTTGCCCAAATAGACCCATATCTTTAGCAGAAAACTAGTATGCACTATGCTCAGTCCTATTCCTCGTCTTCTTGATATTATTGAGTGTATACAGACCAAAATATTTAAGGTAACCAAGGATATCCTAAGACAATTTTTAGTTCTCTTCCAAACCCAAGATAGGGTCAATACCAACTGAAATCACTTCTCCATCACAAACCTGCCATATAAGGTCTTTTTCCATCCAATTATACACCTTAATGAAACCCCCCAAACAGAAGAAGTTCCTCTAATTCTTTTTTTTGGGTCCCTTATCCAATTTAGAGTATTCTCTTTAATATACTTAACATAAAGAACTTTGGACCAAAGAGTAGAGCCGAATAATCCCCTCAAAAAACTTTTAAGTCTTAAGGCCCGGCTGAAGGTGTATAAATTTTTGATACCCCAGTGTCCACAGCTTTCCGACATTGATAGACGTTCCCATCTAACCATGATCAAAATACTGCGATCCTTTCCCCCAGTCCAAAGAAAGTTGAAGAAAATTCTCCTTAGTGAGTTTATGATCGAAACCGGGACATTTAAGAGTGACATCCAGTAAACAAGAATCCCTGTCATAACAAATTTTAATAATGTGAGTCTTCCTCCCACCGATAGGAGTCTATAATTCCATTGATTAATTCTGTGTTCAACCTTTGTCAGAATCCAATCCCAGTCTTTAATCCTACAATCATTAGTCTTTAGGAAAAAACCTAAGTATTTGAAACCTTCCTCCAAATGGCAGAAATTGTAAGGCATGATTTCTTTTAAATCAGCAAGCTTCAGATTTGCAGTCCTAAAATGGTAGAAACTGGATTCGGTGGAGCTCACCAACATCCCCGATGCATCACAAAAAACCTTTATAATTTATTTGTAACTCAACCATTCATCAATAGAATCTGTCCCAGTTAAAAAGACATCATCTTGTCGAATTCCCCTAGTGCTCTTGAAAAACCCAGAAGGAGCATCGTTAATCAAAACTGCAAAAATTGTAGTAGACACATAAGCTATAATCCAATTTAAAACCAGTGGATGGATTCCAATTTGTATAAGAATCAATCTCAAGAAAACCTAGTCAACTCTATCATATGCTTTCTCCAGATCCATTTTGAGTAACAATGCCTTCAATTTCCGCTTCTTAATCGAATGTATTATTTCCTAAGAAATACCAATAGCGTCAAGAATTTGACGATCTTCTAGAAAACCAAATTGCTCAGAAGAACTATGCTTGGAAAGAGTTGGCTTCATTCGAACCGAAATGATCTTAGTAATGAGTTTATAGGCCAAATTGCACAAGGAAATTGTCTAAAATCCCCAAATGTCTTTGGTTAGCGACACTTTGGGACCAGTGTGATGAAAGTAGAATTAAGAGCCCCTGAAATGAAACCTTCAGTCCTTGAGAATTCAAGGTCATATTCAGAATATCCAAACCCATGATATCAAAAAATGCAGAAGCAGTTCAACTGTATAGCCGTCAGGCCATGGAATTTTTTCTTTGGCAAAAACCTTCAGTGTTTCTTCAATCTCCAACAAGGTAACCTGTCTACCCAAGTTAGTAGCTTCTTGATCATCAAAATTTTTTGGAAATAGTCTAACAGTACTCAACTGCGCACTTAAATCACACTAAACAGTATCCAAAAATATTTTACTAAAAAAGCATTTAGCATATGGCTGACCATTAATTATATTTCCCCCATCATCAGAAAGCTCCCAGATAGCATTGAAATTTCTCCGATGAGATGCATAGGAATGAACAAATTTTGTATTTTTGTCCCCCAAGCCAATCCAAAGGGCCCGACTTTTTAATCTCCATTCCATTTCTTCTTGTTGAAGGATGAGATCCTTGCTTTGCTCCAGATCCTTCAATAGAGCGAAATCACTTTCACCCATGTTCTGGCCAAAATTCCTTATATAAAGGGCTTGGATGTGGTTCTCCAAAACAACATACTCCTGCTTATCCTTAATATACTGCTTTTTATTCCATTTAGTAACAATATATTTTAATTTCATTAGTTTATACACTAACAAATCCATTGGATTCATGTCTCCATCACTAACTAAATTAGTCTAGAAATGCTGAATAAGCAAACAAAAGTCCTCATTCTTTAACCAGGAGCTATTGAATTTGAAAGGAAACTTTGTCAAGCTTTTAAAATCATCAAGTTGAAGAAAAATCGGCCAATGATCAGAAAATTTTGCTTCCCCCACCCAGGACCTGTACCGTTGGAAGGTATGAAAAAAGGATTACTTAACAAGAAATTTGTCCAATCTTTTTTGTATACCCTCCATGCCCTTCCTCGCATTTGTACAGGTTGGTGCAAGAACCACCGGTTGGACATCCACTAAATCAAAAGAACACAACAACTCTGAAAAATAAATTGCCAAATCATCCAATCTAGTAGAAGAACCCCAAATATCTGATGCAAACATTATAAAATTAAGATCACCTGCGATGATCAAATTTTCAAAATTTAGAAGACCAGAATACTTAAGAGAATCCCAAAACATCCCCCTATCTTTATAGGGTCCATATAAATTCAGAATGGACAACTTCTTTTCAAGGCGTCCACTCCATCCTTCAATGAAAATACCCCATATTGTCCTGTAAGAACGAAAATTGTAGCAAAGAGGATTCCATCCCACTAATAACCCACCAGACAATCCAACAGAGCTAATGGCCGAAAACTTCCACCGAGGCAAGCAACTAGCCAATTTAAACAATGCACATGAATCTTCGCACATGGTTTCTTGAAACAGAATTATCCCCGGGTTAGTAGACTAAATTTTTTTGGTTAAGGCCCTAACCCTAGAGGCATTCCCCATACACCTAACAATAATAGATACAATTGTCGATAATCACCCACCAAAATGGGCTTCTCAGCTCTAAGTGCCCCAATATGACCAACAAACGATGGTGGAAGATCAAAATCCTTATCGGATTCAATAATTCTGGCAGAAACCGGTTTATAAACAATAGCTTCTGATTCCAGGGAAATTGTTTTATTCCTCTTCTTAGTTTTCCAGATAGTAACGTTCTAGAAATGTAAACTTTGGAGAGGTTCCACTTCCAGATTCAATGTGTGGTTCTTTGAATACACCTTAAGTGGTGGGAAACATTCACCAGAAGTTGGAGGCTTATATCCACAGTCCTCCAATATATTGTTTTCCACCAAAGACAAAACCCGATCCTCCCCAACCCTAAAAGGCGACTATATTCCCCCCATTCTGTACACCCAGACCTTCCAAAACTGAACTCGGATTCACATCTTGACAAAACGGGGAAGGATTAACCCTGTTGAAATATTGTAACTTCTAAGAATATTATATTTGTACTTTATTATTCCGGAGATGTTCCCTTCCTCCGAGGTGACCCTATTGTATATCCGAGATGTTTATTCCTCCGATGGATTGTGGTAACTATGGTTATTATATCTCCCATGTGGGGGTCGGCCCTGAGTTAATTTATTAGGGGTTATTAGACTCTCTTAGGAGAGGTCGGTCCCATAGGGTAAAGGGTTAGTCGGGAAACAAGTATAAGTAGAGGAGGATGTTCCTCACTTATCACACACTTCCATCACTCGGAAAGTAGCGCTCAAGTGAGAGAGAGGTCTGCATAGGAGGTAGAGAAGGAGCTCTAGTCTTGGACTACATCTTGTATTTAGTTGATCATCTTTATTGAGGAAATATTTGCTGGGTTTTCTACCCCATGAGGGTTTCCCAGGGTAAAATCTATGTCTATCTTGTGATTATGTTTCTTTCAGTGATCTTGCTAGTCAAATTAGTATAAACTTAACATGGTATTAGAGCTAGCCTGAATAGGACATCTTTCACAAGGTGAAAATATCTCTCTCTCTTCCTCCGGTGAAAATTAGGGATCTGTAAAAGTTGGAATTCTTGGATTTTGATTACATGGCTGGATAGCCCTCCTCAAAATCGAACTTTTGAGCCCTATATCAATTTTTTTGGTTGGGTAGAAATACGGGAAAATCAAACCCTAGTTTGACAAAAGTGTGGAAAACCAGAAAAGTAGAACCAGATTTCTAGAACAAGTCTGAAGTTCGCTGGTCAAGTTTGGGGGCTGAAAAATTGAAGTTTCCAGAAAGTAAGTACATCAGTCACCTCGCCTCAGTCAAGCCAATCTCCTGGTAAGGTCAGTTTTTCATTTTTTGAATTTTCAATTTTTGGTAATCCCTTGGGAAGGATGGCCCCAAGCACTAAGCTTGAGGACAAGCTAGAAGGTATAGAGAATTTCTGGGCATTGAAATATAGAATCGGTCTCATTCTTGAAGAGAATGGTCTTGCCCAATATATCAAGGATGAAGTTGCAGAACCTGAGGAAGATGAAGCCAAAGATAAGTATAGGAAGGACCTAATTAGGGCAAAGAGAATCATTGTTGATTCTATTAAGGACCACTTGATTCCCCAAGTGGCATCCAAGAAGACTCCAAAGGAAATGTATGATGCCCTAGGTAGAATGTATGAAGGAAGGAACATCAATAGAAAGATGAATATGATAGCTCAATTGAAGAGCACCAAGATGAATAAAGGAGAATCCATTCAAGACTATTTATCAAGGGTTTCCCAGCTCAAGGAACAACTAGATGCCATTGGAGATACCCTTGATGAAGATGAACTAGTCATGACTGCTCTAAATGGTCTAACTAGACCTTGGGAGTCATTCATCCAAACTATGTGTGCAACAAAAGAAAGTATGAAGTTTGATGTGGTATGGAAAGATTGCATTCAAGAAGAGGCTAGGGTAGTCAACATAGAAGCCCTGCTGAAGGAAGATGATCAAGCTTTGGCCACTCACACTAGAAGAAGAAGGAGTCACTACAACTCCATGAAAAATGGCCACAAGAAATCTCACCCTCCACATAGATTTCAAAAGAAGGAAGGAGTAAGCTCAGAAAGAGACCTCTCCTCAGTTAAGTGTTACAGTTGTCACAAACCAGGACACTATGCTAGAAATTGTCCTTCAAAGAAGAAAAAAAATTTCCACAAAAGACATCATGCACATCTAGCAGAAGATGATAGTGAAGAAGAAGAAGAGGTGAGGCCTAAAAGGAAGAGGACCAAGGTAGAGGAAGAAGAAGATGCAGAAGAATATGTTCTATTCTCTGCACTCTCTGGGTCAATAACACTTGGAGAAGACACATGGCTTATTGATAGTGGTGCTTCAAAGCACATGACAGGTCAAAAGAAGAATCTCTCAAGACTTGAAGAAAGGACCTCCCCTCAGAAGGTATCTCTAGGAGATGACTATCAATATCCCATCGAGGGAATTGGTGAAGCAAGCTACAAGCTTGATTCTGGAACTCCATTGAAGATGAAAGAAATATTATATGTACCAGGTTTGAAGAAGAACCTACTCTCTATCTCTGCTTTGGATAAGAAAGGCTATAGGGTTGCATTCATAGATGGGCAAGTACTAATGTGGCCCAAAGGAAAATCAATTGAGGATGCGATTGTTATTGGTGAAGAGGAAGGAGGTCTATACAAACTCAAGGGCCATCCAGAAGTTTCCCTTGTTCATGAAGCCACTAGCCCAAGTGAGCTATGGCACAAAAGGCTTGCTCACATTAACTACAAAGCATTACCTCATGTGAGCAAAGTAGTCATAGGACTACTAGACTTAAAGATTGACCATGATGGTACTTGCAAAGGATGTGCAAAAGGGAAGAATATCAAGAACCCATTCCCAAAGAGTGAAACACAGACTAAGAGTACATTGGAATTGATTCACTCAGATGTATGTGGACCAATGCCATCCACATCCTTGAGTGGATATGAATACTACCTCACATTCATTGATGACTACTCAAGAAAGACTTGGATATATTTCCTAAAGGGAAAAGATGAAGTCTTTGGAAAGTTCAAGGAATTCAAAGCCTTGATAGAAAACCACTCAGAAAAGAAGATTAAGATACTCAGAACAGATAATGGTGGAGAATATACTCCAAAAGATTTTGAAGTCTTTTGTAAAGAAGTTGGAATCAAGAGGGAACTAACCACTCCCTACAATCCCCAACAAAATGGTGTTGCGGAAAGAAAGAATAGAACCATTATGGAGGCAATAAAGACAATGATACATGATCAAGACCTACCCATGTATTTATGGGCTGAAGCAGCCAGAACAACAGTCTATGTGTAAAATAGATTGTCTCATAGTGCTCTTGATTTCAAGACCCCATAAGAAGTATTCACAGGGAAGAAGCCTGAGGTAAGTCATCTCAAGATATTTGGATGCCCAGTATAAATTCACATTCCAAAAGAAAAGAGGACCAAGATAGATCCTTTTGGGAAGAAAGGAATATTTGTTGGATATTATGAGGGATCCAAAGCATTCAGAATATACATCCCAGGATTCCATCATATGGAAATAAGTAGGTATGTGACATTTGATGAAGAGGCAGCTCTCAAGACATCTAGGAAGTTCCAACATGAAGAAGTATATGAGGAAGAGGCACCTTCCAGAATCACAGAAGCTGCACCCACCCCTGAAGAAACAAATCCTGAAGATCATGACATGATGGAACCACAAGAACCCCCTGTCATAGAAATTTCAAGGAAGAGAAAGCCAACATGGGCAAGAGACATTATACTAGGAGCTGAAAGATATGGAGCTCCCGAAGGCTCCTCCAGGGTAAGCAAGAAACCAAAGACATTCTCCAACTATGTGGCCCTGATGTGTGATCTTGTAGATAAAGAACCCACCATTTATGAGGAGGCATCTCATAAGAAAGAGTGGGTAGAGGCAATGACAGAGGAATACCAATCAATAATGAAGAATGATGTTTGGGATATAGTTCCCAAACCAAAGGATAAGAGTGTGGTATCCTCCAAATGGATATACAAGATAAAGCATGTTGTGGATGGCAGCATTGAAAAGTATAAGGCAAGATTTGTAGCCATAGGATTCTCTCAGAAAGAGGGAATTGACTATGAAGAAACATTTGCACCAGTTGCAAGGTACACTTCCATTAGAACCATCATGGCACTTGCATCCATGATGAAGTGGAAATTACACCAGATGGATGTGAAGACAGCCTTCCTGAATGGTGTGATTGAGGAGGAAGTGTACATAGAACAACCACAACGATTTGAGGTGGAAGATGGAAGAACCCATGTATGCAAACTAAAGAAGGCCTTGTATAGGCTGAAGCAAGCCCCCAGAGCTTGGTATGGCCGAATTGACAGTTTCTTGACGAGCCTAGGTTTTACCAAGAGTAAAGCTGATCCAAACCTTTATCTCAAAGTTATGAATGATGAACCTGTCATATTGTTGCTATATGTGGATGATCTATTTCTGACTGGAAATGAGAAACAGATTATTGAATGCAAGAAGAAACTCTCTTTAGAGTTTGAGATGAAAGATCTCGGACTGATGCACTACTTCTTAGGTCTAGAAGAATGGCAAGGTCTAGAGGGAACCTTTCTCAACCAAGGAAAATATGCTGTGGAAATATTGAAGAGATTTGACATGTTGGAATGTAAAGCCATGGCCACTCCCATGGATTCCAACCTGAAGCTGTTAGCTAATAACTCATCAGAGTTAGTGGATATAACTCTGTACAGATAGATTATTGGGTCATTGATGTATTTGACAAATACCAGACCAGATATATGCTTTGCTGTGAATACCTTGAGTCAGTATCTAGTGGAACCTAGACGAGTTCACCTGATAGCTGCAAAGCATGTGATGAGGTGCCTAAAAGGTATGATAGAATTTGGTCTATGTTATCTTGGAGATCATGATTTCAAATTGCATGGCTACACTGATGTTGATTGGGCAGGAAATGTATCAGACAGGAAAAGTACATCGGGAGGATGTTATTGTCTAGGATCTGCCATGATGTCATGGTTTAGCAGGAAGTAATCTAGTGTGGCTCTCAGCACAGCTGAAGCAGAATACATAGTTGCTTGCTCTGCTAGTTGTGAAGCAGTATGGATTCGAAAACTATTATCAGGACTATTTGACTGGGAGATGGACCCCACTATGATCATGTGTGACAACCAGAGTTGTATCAAGATGACAGAGAATCCAGTGTTCCATGATAATTCAAAGCACATAGAGATCCGATATTTTTATATACGGGATATGGTGCAGAAAGGAGCTATAAAGCTCGAGTATGTGAGAACTGACGAACAAGTTGCTGATATATTGACCAAACCTCTGTCTCGAGTAAAGTTTGAGTGTTTCCGAGACAAGCTTGTTGTAGTTCAGAAGGACTCTCCTCGAAAGGGGGAGTGATATGGTCACTGATGATTAGATTTCCTGCATCGACAGTGAGGTCGATGATGTGGATACCTATATTGGTGATGCCGACAGTGAGGTTGGTGAATGGTCCTTAGACAGGGTCTAAGTTGACAAGGGGATTGCATCATCCTTGAACACATGTTCTAAATTGATACATAGACAGATGCTCCGAGAATGAAGTCCTTAGTGGACAGGTGGGGATTGTATCTTCCCCAGACTTCAGTCCTAGAATTGATCAGTAGATAGATGTCTCCGAGAATGAAGTCCTTATTGGACAAGTGGGGATTGTATCTTCCCCAGACTTTGGTCCCAGAATTGATTCGTAGACAGATGTCTCCGAGAATGAAGTCCTTAGTGGACAGGTGGGGATTGTATCTTCCCCAAACTTTGGTCCCAGAATTGATCCGTAGACAGATGTCTCCGAGAATGAATTCCTTAGTGGACAGGTGGGGATTGTATCTTCCCCGGACTTCGGTCCCGTAGACAGATGTCTCCGAGAATGAAGTCCTTAGTGTATAGGTGGGGATTGTATCTTCCCCAGACTTCGGTCCTATAATTCATCCGTAGATATCTGTCTTCGAAAATTGATGATAGGACTGCATCGTCCCTGAGCTTTTAGTTCAAAATGTACGTGGTAAATTCTAGATCTGATCTAGGTCACATCCAGTATGAAAAAGGATTGGCATTGTGGTCGGGATTGCATCGTCCCTAGACATGAGATTTGTCTTAAAAGGATCACGGACTGCATCGTCCCTAGACATGAGATTTGTCTTAAAAGGATCACGGACTGCATCATCCCTAGACATGAGATTTGTCTTAAAAGGATCACGGACTGCATCGTCCCTAGACATGAGATTTGTCTTAAAAGGATCATGGACTGCATTGTCCATAGACATGAGATTTGTCTTAAAAGGATCAAGATTGATCATCCTGTAAGTAAGATCTAGATTGTATTGTCCATAGACATGAGAGATGTCTTAAAGTGAGCAGGATTGATCATCCTGGAATTGGATCATGTGTATTGCAAATGATGCTGTAGATTGAGATGATCCAGATGCTGTAGATCAAGATGATCCAGATGCTGTAGCTCGAGATGATCTAGATGTTGTAGATCGAGATGATCGAGATGATGATACTATTGATCGAGATGATCAAGATGATGATACTATTGATCGAGATGATCGAGATGATGATACTGTTGATCGAGATGATGATGATCGAGATGATGATACTGTTGATCGAGATGATCCAAATGCTGCTGATCGAGATGATCGAGATGATGATATTGATCGAGAGGATCCAGTTGATGACGATGTTGTAGCTGATCAAGTGCTGCAAAAGATGAAGACTCAATACTAATGATACTGATACTCCAGTATTGAAGACCTGAAGATATTCCAGTAACTGGTTGAGTTACTGATGATGTTGAGAAAGCTTCTAATGATTTATAGATGTATCATGTACCATGTAGTTGATGACTCCTTGCTCCTGTAGATGTTGTTATAATATCCTTCTCGTTAAGGGGGAGTGTTGAAATATTGTAACTTCTAAGAATATTGTATTTTTACTTTATTATTCCGGAGATGTTCCCTTCCTCCGAGTTGACCCTATTGTATATCCGAGATGTTTATTCCTCCGATGGATTGTGGTAACTAGGGTTATTAGATCTCCCATGTGGGGGTCGACCCTGAGTTAATTTATTAGGGGTTATTAGACTCTCTTAGGAGAGGTCGGCCCCATAGGGTAAAAAGTCAGTTGGAAAACAAGTATAAGTAGAGGAGGATGTTCCTCACTTATCACACACTTCCATCACTCGGAAAGTAGCGCACAAGTGAGAGAGAGGTCTGCATAGGAGGTAGAGAAGGAGCTCTAGTCTTGGACTACATATTGTATTTGGTTGATCATCTTTATTGAGGAAAGCTTTGTTGGGTTTTCTACCCCATGAGGGTTTCCCTGGGTAAAATATCTGTCTATCTTGTGATTATGTTTCTTTCAGTGATCTTGCTAGTCAAATTAGTATAAACTTAACAAACCCCAGACACAATAAGAGGGGAACTACTATCCACAAAGTCAGGAAAATTAAAAACCCCCTCTAGGCTTTTAACCGGGGAAGAAGAAACCCCCAAATTTAAAACAACCTCACCAGTTGAGCTACGCTTATCCAAGACTTTTTCAACATCCATGTAAAAATCAAGTTCGGATCTAGATACATCTTTATAGGGCGTAATTAAGTTCGGAGAAGACTTACCTGAACCATAGCATATTGGAGTAGACAATCCAATATTTGATTGTGGATAACCCAAACCAGTCTTGCTAACTTCGACTACCTTCCGCAGCAAAAATGGCCATTTTTTCATAATGCGTCTCGTCTTCCTACAGTGAAAGCACCGGAAGGGGATTTTAAAGAAATTGAATTTTTGTCGAAAGACCTGAGACGCCCAAGAGACTTCCACCTCCTCTGGTAGATCCTTGGCCATTTCAAATTCGACTAAAACCCTAGCAACATGTCTCTCCACACCAAAAAGAGCCTTTTTATCCACCCTGATAAATTTGCCCACAGGATTCGCTAAGCCAATAATGATATTCTCAGTCCATAGTTCAATAGGTAAACTGAGAATGAGCATCCACAGATGCCGACGTGATTGCTTCTCCCTCACCGAGTGAAATGAAGTGTGCCAACGTTTTAATATAATAGAACCCTCCTTAAACAACCAAGTACCCTGAAGAATTAGCCGACTATGCTTAGGGTCTGGAAAAATAAACAACAGCCAACAATTAACCATGAAGTAAACCCTAGGCATAATACCAACAATGGGTGTCCAATACCTGTTAACCCAGTCCATAATTTCATCCTGGTTTCTCGCAACATACTCCAATCTACCCACCAAAGCTGTGCTCACCAACAACTCCACTCTGTCTAGATTGGTGGTAGAAACAATGTTATAAGTATCTAAGCCCTCCCTAGCTTTCACAGCCTTCTGTCTCCTTCGTAACCTCTCCTTCTCCCCATTGATACGCTTTCCTTTCGACTTGGTCCCGTCCACATAGTCTCGACACATAGTCGCCTCCTGCTGAGGAAGAAGAACGTTGTAGCCAGAACCCTCCCAATGCACAATACAAGAATGAGTGGGGAAAGTCATCTCAAATGCGTCATCGGTCACCGGATGACTCGTAGAGGGTCTAATGAAACAATCGACACCCGTCACTGACACAACAAACACATCAGTGATAAGTGACAGATGCCTCCGCGAAAAATAGTCCACAGGAATGTTTAGTGCTCCCCCCTGCAAGGCCCTGAAGTAAGACAAAATTAAAAACCTACCCACATTGAAAAGACACTCACAATCAACTGAAAACCCCTAAGAAGAAAAAAATGAAAAAAACCTAGCAAGACTAATCGAAAAGGTAGCAATAGAATATTTCATTCCCAATTTTTTTTACCCTTGGTTGGTACTGGGTTGGTCCAACATACCAGCTTGAATCCAAGACTTGTTACAAGCCTACTTCGATCATTCCGCTGGATTTTTCAGCCATTCCTCCCCATTTTTCAGCCTCCATTCCCCCTCTAGTGTATATTCGTCTTAAATATCATAGCACTTATCCATAGCTTAACTATAGCTTAAGGTTGAATAATACATATATATTCATTTACTTTTCTATTGTTCCTTTTCTTAGTCAGAGTCTGGTTGTAGGCTTAAGATCTTAGGTAGCTGGGTGGTACCACCTTTGAAGTCTACCTACACAGTTGGGTTAAGAATGATTCAAAATATGAAATCCTTCCTTCTTATATCATCTACATCTAGGGTATTTGGAGAAGGCAAATCTATGTCATTTTTGAAGGAGCGTCAAGAAACAACAAGTCAATGTGTAAAAATATTATCTAAGTTTGGTTTGAAAGTACTCGAGAGGTCTCTACAAAACCTACTTCATATATTAGACCACCTTGTATCAATGCTTTTCTGGTTGGACATTTCGATGGGGAGTCCCAGTTAGGAATTGGTGGGGTAGTTATGGTCTTAAGATTCAATTGTTGGATGCACTGTGGAATCAACTCTAATACCAAAGCCAAGTTAATGGCCTTGTGGGGTTGTTGGAGTGTGCCACTACAAAACAATTGCACACTCTTTAGGTTTTTGATGACTCTCAGGACATAGTGGACTTGGCAGTATATAAGTCATGACTTCAAGCACTCCATTTAGTACACTAGCAAGCTAGAGTCAGAAGGGTCCAAAGCATGTTTAATATTGTTTCTTTCCATCATATATACTGACAGTATAATATTCTTGTGGATGAACTGTCCAAGAAAGCTTTGGACACAAAAGAGGGCATTCTTTATTATGAGGAGATTAAAGATCACCATTTGGTAGTTGCGGGCTCATTTCGAGCATATTAACTTGGGATGCTATGGTTTTACAAGCCTTCACTTTTTGTTATTTTTTTGGTAATAAAACATGTATGTTATGTTTGGTCACTTGTATAGGTGAGTTTGTTGTTTTCATTCCTCTTTTAACAATATAGTAAGTATTTATAGGACAAGCTCTAAATAGATCTTGTTTTTAGCCATATGGTTTGATACTAGTCAACACTTGATATCTTACATGATATGGAGATATGAGGACCGATCAAATGAACTTAAATGTTCAGAAATTGTTATGCTATCTTTGATTCTCTTCTTATAAATAACAAGATACCTACTTCTTTTTCTTGGTAAACAAAGATTATGTATTCATAAATTCAAAATTAACGTATTCATAAGATAAAGTTTTAAATTTATAAATCCCATAACACTTATCCCATAGCTTAACCATAACAATAACCATGTTGAAGAGTATGTATTTAACACTTATCCCATAGCTTAACCATAACAATAATGAAGAGTATGTATTGATAGCTTAACCATAACAATTTTGAAGGGTATGTATTCATAGCTTAACCATAACAATGTTGAAGAATATGTATTTAAAGTAGATAAAGTTTAAAAAGTTTAAATATGATAACACTTATCCGTAGATTAAGGTTGAAGAGTAAGTATTTTTTTTAGAAAAGATTTTCAAAATTTAGATACAAATTTAAAATTATATATTGTAAAATATTTACATGATTTTGATTTAAATAAAGATTTGATTTTTTTAAAAATTAGTAATTTATTATTTAAAAAAATATATTATATTTTGAAAAATAATTATATAGTTTTAACTTTAAATAAAGTATTTATATTTTTTTATTTATAATTTATTTTATATTGAAATTCAAAGATTATTTTTTCCATAATACTTTAAGGTATTTTAATATATTTATATTATATTCAAAAGTAATTTATGAGTATTATTTTTATTATGAATATTTTACTTACAACATTGCTAACTATGGGTTTTTATTCACTATTTAAAATTTAACAAATAATCATTTTTAACCCAATCAATATTACCTCAACCATTATGGATAATGTCATATTCTAGAATATGTTTGGTTCTTTTAAAGTTGATTTTGATAGTACATTTTTTGTAGAACCAAGTACATGTTTTGTAGAACTAAGTACATGTTAGCTACAAATTTCAATTGGCTACATTGTAAAACACATTTATATAAATATATATTAAATTCAATTTCAAATTTCATTAATGCATTGTGAAACTATGTATCGAAGTGACAACAAAACACAAAAAAACAAAATGATGTGTAAAAGATACAACCAATCAAATAAAGTAAGAATAAGGTGCCACTTATTAAATGAAAAAAGAAAAGACCAAGTAAAGGAAGACCGAGGTGCATACAAGAGTTGTCCCTAAATGTGAGGCAATGGGATACAAATAACTATCAAAGAGATACATTTAAGTAGGAATAACAACTATTTCAAAAACATTGGACAAATTTATGAAATTTGTGAGAAACAAATTACATGTTATTATTATTTGGTTGGGTATTTAATTATATCTAGATAATATAAGTGCATTAGTAATTAAAATAGTTTCAATTAAATTGATTAATTACTTTATAATTAGTTATAATCATATTATTTTTTTTATATAATTTGATTACTTTAAAATTATTTAATAGCATTTCTGATCTCTTTTATATAATATTAATATATTTAAAAAATAATTATAAATTTTTATTAATTACATGCTATAAAAACATTAAAACTAAATTAAAAACAAAAGTCACAAGCACATTAACAAGTTTAGATAGCATAAGTCTATACATGTTTCTTAGTTGAATAAATTGGACTCCTATTGAGGCCCCACCATTTAAAGCCACGAGAATATGTCGTAGGTGAAAAACTTGCAATATGTAGAAAGAAGAAGCCAGGGCATTATAAGGGCATTCCAAGTATCTAGAGAAAGTACCTCTCATTTTCTTGGTCCTCTACAAGTTTTCTCTTACTTTTTGTAAATGTGAATGCTTTATCTCTTACTTTTTGTAAATGCGAATGCTTTACCTTCGAGGAGCTTGATTGTTTATAATTAAAAAGTATATTGTCTATTGAAATTTTTGTTACGAAACGAATTGGAATCCATGTATGGTCCAAACAATCTTTATATATTGAAGCGAAAATTGCCTTATAAAATTTATAATGTATAGGAAGCCACTTGGATGACACACATTATTAGTTGGAATAATGTAGAAATCAGTTATGTTGAATTGTTATTGGAATTCACATAGATTGTGAGTTGGTGCTAAGGTGTAGTAGTTATTTAGATCCACCATTCCTAGATCTAAAGAGTTCTCTTATACTTATAAATATGTAACTTGTGTAAAGCATTTGATAATAGAAAAATATATTCTGTGTTGTGTGAATGTCTTGTATCATTTTGTTCCTCAAATTGCTAATTTGATATAAGAGCATAGCTGAGCTTAATTCTCTCACGAGTGTGCCTAGGATCATGGAAGAGCCGTGACTGTTAATACTATGTACATTTAGGATTAGTTCAACGTAGGTGAATTTCTGATTTTTTCTGTGTGAGTGATTGCAATTGTGTGTGTTTCGTTTGAGAAAGGGCAGTGTGTTGCCTGCATGAAGGAGCTGTTGCGATTTTTTGTTGAAGCCGTCGTGATAAGCCAATGATAAATCCGCGCCTCCAGTTTTTAGACAGATGCCTTGGGTGCCAGATTTTGTTAGCGACCATTTTTTGTGAATTTGCTTTAATATCTCTAATTGCAGCTTTAGACCTGGATAGTTGCCACTGCTTAACCACGTGAGATGAGGAGCAGGCCATCACAACAATGGCAAGAAATGGACAGGGGATGGCTCAGTGTTCAAAACAAGTTTAGCGAAATCCAAATTATTAATGATTACTACCTCTACCTCCGCATATGTGCCAAGTTATCCGTTCTCTATGTCGTCCATAGAGAAATCATTGACAATTCATAGATCGTTCATATGGTAGTCACAACCGCCAATTCAAAGCGGAGGGAGCAGAGGAGCGGCCACTAATCTGCTGGAACCGCCCTCACATTCAGTCGCTAGCAGAGACTCAAACAGAGACAATGTTTTTCAGGGATGGCTGGTTTTCTTCAGAAGTTTTGAGACATCAAAATCATCATTATATCATCCGCTATTATTGTGTGTGTTTTTGTGTATTTTGTGAGTAATCCGCCCTGCAAAAAAAAAGACAACAAAAGTATTTGTGTGAAATTCATTGTTTATTGAGAGTGTAGTTTGAAGTATTATTATTTTGTCTATAAAATTGTGTGATGAAGAACCAATTCATAGAACAGGGTAACATGATTTAAATCCGTGGTTCTTGTTGCATACGGTGACACAAGAACACATCATTGATTTGATTGTGTTTACAATCTGTTATAAGCTGGTGGCATCGTGTGGAGCCAAGAACATCAACTTACATGTTATTGATTATTTTGTGTGTTTAAGAGGTCAAGTTGTATGATTGAATTCTGAAGACATTCTGTATCCAGATCACCTTTCTAGCTTTCTAGCTTTCTAGCATGTATTCAATAGATGGAGGTAGATTCATAGAGTGATTCAGTTATTTGACTGTTTTTCTTGTGGAATTCTTGACAAGTTGAGCATATCAATATTGTCAATTTTACAAGTACTTTAATGATGGTCTGAAGCGGTTATGTCTTAAATGAATGAAGTGGAAGCTCAAAGATGATGAGAGAAGAAAGAGTGTTGTCTATGAAGTTCAGAGTGGGTATGAGTGCTAGTGAAGAGCATATCAGACAAATATGACATGTGACAAGATTGTATGTGTTTCACTATTTGTTATTTGCAATGTATTGTAAGACAACTCATTTCTCCATTAAGGAGGGCAGTTGGAATAATGTAGAAATTACTTGTGTTGAGTTGTTATTGGAACTCACATAGATTGTGAGTTAGTGCTAGGGTGTAGTAGTTATCTAAATCCACAATTCCTAGATCTAGAGAGTTATCTTGTACCTATAAATATGTAACATATGTGAAGCATTTAATAATAGAAAAATATATTTTATGTTGTATAAATTTCTTGTATCATGATTGTTATCAAAATTGCTAATTTTATTCCAATAATAATTGTACTATACAATAATTCCATCCACAACACCATGGTTAAAAATCGTAATGTCCCCTTTTTTAACTCGATATAGGGATTGAAGGATTGCTTTGGTTTGACATTTTAGTCATATATATAGATATGATCTTATGATGTGTATGCTCCTATCTTCAAATGGCCCGTCTCAATTCAATATCTATGGTGAGTAACATCTAATTATTTTCACCTTCTAAATATTGTTTATTAGATTATTTCTACCACCTATAGAGTATTTTATATTTTTCCAAGATCTTACAATATTTTTCTATTTCTCAAAAAAAATTGTTCTCAATCGCCATTCACCTTTTAAATATTGTTTATCTAGATTCTTTCTATCGTCTATATAGTCTTTTATATTTTTCCAAGATCTTACAAGATTTCTCAAAAGTGATACAACAAGAGATAAGGTAGTCGCCATAAGTGAATGCCAAATTTAATCATAATATAATTGGTTTATTTTAAGATGTATTTGAAATACTAACGTTTAGAAGTCCTTACTCTCAATGTGATAGAGATGAGATTATGAAATTTATATAATTTTTTAATGACTCTCATATGTAATATGATGCATAGTAGCATAATTCGAGTACGAATACGATTCGATATGGAAAAAATGCGTAATGAAAAAATCTAGTACGAATAAAATACGGAAGTAGTGTGCTTATATATAATATTTTTTAATCGAATATTCAAAAATATGTGATAAATGTACATAGACATTTGTATAATAAAATCAAATATATTTAAAAAACAAAACAAATATAATTTCAACAATCTGCCATATGGGAAAACTAGTTATTAATAATTATTTTAATAAGAAAGTATAAATTGAATGGTATTTATGTTTTATACTGTTTAAGTTTGTTTTTTTAAAATTGATTATCAAACTTTAATTTTCCATTACTAAGAGTAAGAATCCATATTTGTATTACACCTATACCGAATATTTAGCGAATTCGAATTTGTTCCGAATTTCCGTACGTGAAATGCCAATATGACTGAATTATGCTACTATGATATGATGGCATTAGACATTCAATCACACAAATTTCATTTTGTTTTGATTGAAGAATTTGAGTAGGGGTAGCAATCATTCTCAAAATATTTTTCATTTCACTTTCTTGTTAATAAAGGTTTAAGTATGAATTTTAAAATCAAATATATTTTTATGTATTTTATAAAATACCATTTGATATTGTAAAATACTTACTAGTATAGATCCATCTTAATTGAAGTGTCGAGAGGGATCAAATCCTTTGAGGTGCAAACCTCTTTTCCTCAAGTTTAAGACTCTAAAAGGGGTTTGCACCTTAAGGGATTTGATCCCTCTTGGTGCTTAATAGAGTAGAGTTAAAATGGATCTATGTTGGTTCCAATTGCAATGACCACATCAAAACGATGTTGCTTAAAAACCAAATTTACCACATTGAAATCAACTCATCCAAAATTTAAAAGAAAATATTTGCACCATCAAAATAGTGGATTTTAATAAATTAATAATCATGTTCAGTAATAATACATGTGAAAGAATGTAATGAAATTTAATGATGAATGATATATATTACAAACTGATCAATCTAAATATATCTTCTTCTGCTTTTTCTTAAAGCCACTCCTACCCTATTTTCCATCTTCTCATATCGATCATATGTGAAAGGAGGTTGAGTTCAAACACCATTTGCCCCTAATTCTAGATATTGTTGTAAATGTGAGACCCTCTCTTTCTTTATTTGCAATATTTATAGTTGCTTTCTCCAATGTTAATCCTTATGACTTATGGATTGCCAAATTCCAAGCAAGTTTCAATGGAAATTTTCCTCATTTGCATTGTTGTAACATTTTCTTCTATGGAATTTAATTATGAATTACACGTATATTTAACTAAATGATATCATACAAAATGTAATATAACTGAAATCAATGCATGTTAACAATACTATTAGATCATATTGCATTTCCCAATGCACAAAATTCAAATTAGAGGGATGTTAGATCATAATGAAAATCTCCATCTAAATATATAGATCAAGAGATCATAGATAGTCCTCTCTATAATCAATGCATCTTAACAATACTCAGAAAGAACATTCATTAAATCAAATCGATGCAACAAACTTCGATTACGAAATTCCCACATTAAAATATTAGATGCCAATATATAGTCGAATAAGGGTTTAGACTATTTAACTATGGTGATTCTATCTACTCAACTAACTATGGTAACTGAATCAAATTAGGGTTTTGACTATTTAAGCTAATGATATCACACAAAATGGCCAAAATGGATGAATCAACTGTGGGGTTTTTGGCTCCAACAATGAACTGATGAATAGATCATATATGCCATTATATTGGATTGACTATGGTGATTCCATCTACTCAACTAAATGTGGTAACTAAATAAGATTAGGGTTTTGACTATTTAACTCAATGATATCATACAAAATATAATAATATCATTAAAATCAATGCATATTAGCAATACTATTAAATCATATTACATTTCTCAATGCACATATTTCAAATTAAAGGGATGTTAGATCGTAATGCAAATCTCCATGTAAAGACATAGATCATAGATGTCCCTTAGTGTAATTGAATCATATTAGAGTTTCGAACATTGAACGATGGTGATTCTATCTATAGTTGTAGGTCATTCTTTATATTCTTTTTATATTTGTATAGGGAGTATATACCCAACTCAATTCACTTCAAGTGAAAAATTTCATGTACAAACTTCAACTACTCAACCACCACATTATAGTATTAGATGCCAATATATAGTCATGAATTATGGTTTCAACCGCTTAACTGTGGTGATTCTATCTATTAGGCTAAATATGGTAATTGAATTAGACTAGGGTTTTGACTATTAAACTATGGCAATTCTATCTACTAGACTAACTGGTAACTTAATTAGATTATGGTAATTGAATCAAATTAGAGTTTTGAATACTTAACTGTGGTGATTCTATCTACTTGGCTAACTATGGTAACTGAATCAATTGAATTGAATGATATCATACAAAATGTAATATCAATGAAATCAATGCATCTTAACAATACTATTAAATCATATTACATTTCCCAATACACATATTTTAAATTAAAGAGGTGTTAGATCATAATGCAAATCTCCATCTATAGACGTAGATAAATAGATCATAATGCCAAAGAACATTCCCGAAATCAAAGCAATGCAAGAATGATATGATACAAAACATAATATCACTAAAATCAATGCATCTTAATAATACTATTAGATAATATTGCATTTTTCAATGCATAGATTTCAAATTGGAGGGATATTAGATCATAATACACATCTCCATCTAAATACATAGATTAATAGATCATAGATGCCCCTAAGTGTAAGCAATGCGTATATCTTTCTTTTACCTAATTGTATCTAGCATTTTGCCCAATTATTGATTAATATGCAATTATTGATGATGATCAAGATGATGTTAACACATAAATACTACAAATAGACAAAAGTTGCAATCATTAATTAATTATGAAGTAAAATAGTTATTTATCCAAAACCAATGTCTAACTCATTGTTCTATTATTAACTTAACGACATATAATCCAATATATTTTTGGTTGTGATCCCAACTATTCCAATTTGGAATAGTGTTGTAAATGATAACATATAAATTCTACAAATAGGCAAACATTGTATTAATTAATTACTTATGAAGTAAAGATCTCTCTCTCTCTCTCTCTCTCTCTCTCTCTCTCTCTCTCTCAATAATCAATCCATACATAGCTTCATAATGCGTCCAAGGAATTTGAAATTAAAATTTGATATGTATTTATATAAATATGTCTTACAATGCAACCAATTTAAATTTGGATTTGATGTGCTTGGTTTTATAAGTTATATATATATATATATATATATATATATATATATATTGGAGCTAACATATGCTATATCACTGTTATAAACGTGACACATCTCACCTACTTGAACAATAGAAAACGCCTCTCAATATAATAATACATATTCCATATAATATTTTCTAAACTTTAAAATAAATATACATTTCATTGAATTTGATACATGCAGGTTATTATCTTCCTGACTATTATTATGATGTTGCAAACACACTTGTAATACATATTTCATATAGTAGTTTCTTATCTTTTCAAATAAATATAAGTTTTATTGAATCTCATCGGAGTAAGGTTATTATCTCCATGAATATTGTGATGTTGTGAAACACACTTATACTACATATTCCATATAGTGTTTTCCAAGCTTTAAAATAAATGTAAGTTTCATTGAATCGATCGTATGAAGGTTATTATCTCCATGACCATTGTGATGGAGTGCACTCAAGGTAAATTCTAATGTCCATTTTATTTTATTCCTTTTATTTCTTAGAGCATTTCATTAATGTTTATTAAAACATAGTTTTGTACAACATTTTTGTAATTATAAGAATAAGCTTTCTTTGGCTTTAGTTTAGCTTTATTTTTCATTGATTCATTTATATCATTCTTTCTATGATGGGTTGGGCTCTTAGAACTGTAGTTGATTTGTACTCCAACCATAAAAGTGTTGGAGGCTCTTTTCGAGGCCAATCCTATACATTTTTTAGACCTACTTTTTTCAATTTCAAGAATGGAACTATAAGTGGCTTCCTCTTCATGTTATTTTAATATTTTTATATTGATTTGAAATATTATATTATTTATATTCAAAACCAATTATAAATATATATATATTTCAAAATAAGTTATTGACTTTATAGTAGCATAATTCAAGTATGAATACAGATATGTATTTAATATGGAAAAAATACGTATAAAAAAATTCAATATAGATAAAATACAGAAGTAGACTTCTTATAAATCATACTTTTAATTAAATATATAAACCAAATTAACATAAATGTAAGTTAAAAACCATTAATTTTGATAAGAAAGTAATAAATTGAATGTTATTTATATTTTATAGTTATTAAATAATTAAAATTTGTTTTTTTTTAAATTGGTTTTTTAAATTTATTTTTTCATTAGTAAGAATCTATATTTGTATCATAACTATACCAAATATTCGACGAATTTGAATTGCTTCGAATTTTCGTACGGGAAATGATGCTAATATGATTGACTTCACGTCTATTGCAATGTTATCTTCTTTAATTGCATTTTTATCTTCTTTAATTGCATCGCTAATGATCTTTTTTACACTACGAAATCATTTAAGATTTATTATTAAGACTTTATATAGGAGTTTTACCCTTGTTTTATTTCTCAACGATAAGACAATATTGAGGTATTCAATACACTTGTACCCATTTTCAAATGAAGCAAGTTTTTTTCCATAAAATATATATTTTAGGGAAACCGACATGTACTTCCCCTATTCCAAGGATGCTACCCAAGGTAAACCAAATTCCTTAGAAACTTGAGGTATTTTCAACATATGACTCAAGGACATTAATATAATATACTCATTAAGAGCACAAATTGCCACTTGTGAGAATTGAACTTGGGTGGGAAGGATAGCAATCATCAAAAGAAAATGAGTTTTAATTTGTTCCACCAATAAGAGCTCCCTTGCTCTCTTTACATACAAAAATGACCTTGGATTTCCCTAGTGTGAATTCTAGAGAACTCCCTGCTCATTCAATTTGTTTTGTACAATATAGGGAATGGTATCATGCATTTAGAGCCCTCCCAAGTCATGGCTGACTAGTGGAGCTCTAAAATCAGCTAGAAATTCATTCCACTCCACCTCAAATGGGATCAAGGATTTGTGCTTTGAGTTGGGTAACATTCTCCATGAATTTATCTTCAAATCTATGGTAAAAGGCCAACAAATCTACAATACATTATCATGGTTTTTGGAAGGGTTTTAATCTTTGCTTGGGCATCCTTATAATCAAAGTGCAGTCCCATAATGTTGAGAACCAACATCAATCATATCTTATACCAAGGGTAAAGATTGCATATCATAAACCACGTAATTAAATTTGGAATAACTCAAGTATTAATGCCATTTTCCCAAAATCAAGTCAAACATATCAAATTCAAAAGCATTTATTAAATAATTTTGAAATAGGTTTATTAATGACTTGGTAATGTCTTAAGTACAAAAAAGGGGGTGCTAGTAATTTATAGAAGAAAAAATGAATGAGAAAGGAATTAGAAAAAAAAAGTAATTTTGGGGCTCATTATACCTTCCAATTGAAGGGTTACACACACTTGTATAACATATACCAAAATAAATCAAAACTTTGAGTCAACCTATGCTCATCTTCATTGTTTTCTCTTTGAGTATCCCTCTAAGCATAGATACATTTATTTTCTACATGGATACATCTATTTTCAGCTGCAAAATAAGTGTTCCTCTTTACATAATCATCCCAAAGTTCAAAATCTATTTTCCCAATCCCCATTATAATGAGACTTTTGAACACCAATTTATCAACCTTTTTATTGATGTAGAAAATATAGGTAAATGCATATATTTAACATGAGATGAATACCTATAGCAATCTAAGTCTTCATGTAAAATATATTCCTTTTTTTATTCTAAACATTAGTTTCAACGACCCTATCCCTCATTGCCATAAGTATTCTTTTATTGTTTTAGCAACACTACTCCCCACTCTAAGCATGTTCTCAATATACAAAGTATCCTATTCTGATGAACTTGTGTGGCATCCTTAAAGCATTATTGGTTGTAGTCTTAATGAAACAATGGAAATGAGAACACCAAGTTGTTTCTTTCCGAAATGCACATGGAAGGTCTTAGACATGTATAACATAATGTATAACTTTGTTGGAATTAAAATGTAGACATAATTGCATCTATGTCTTTGGATTTTGAATTCTTTGAATTCTAGGAATATAAATGGCTGTAATGTCCCATGATTGAAACTTTTGTATTTGAAATACAACAGGATGTAAAAAAATGGCAAAACCATATATCCAAAGATCATTTCAAGAACACAACTAAGAAGGTCACAACAAAAAGTTATGCTTATTTTTTAGCTTCTTGAAGCTATAATAGGAGGCCTCTTACTCTTTACTCTTTTCATGTTGCCTCAACTTCAATGTTTTAAATAAACCAATAACTTCAAGCAACTTCCCTAGCATATCGTAACATGAAAATTTCAATTTAGAATGTGACCATCAATTTCTATATTGGAAAAATATTGCAAGATTCATTACATCACCTCATAGCTGCCAAATTGTCAACAAATAATATTTACCACATTCCACTTCATCATTTAAATGAAACTTCTTTGATTTTTGAAATATAATGAGGTTGGCGAGAAAATAGCAACACATCAACCTCCCCTTAACTGAAGGATTCAATCACCCTTGGTTGACATATAATGTAAAGTAGATTGCCTCTGGATGCCTGGGTAGGGAAATGCTGATGGAAATAATAAAATCCTGAACCGTTTATTTAATGTTGCTTGAAAACTTAGTGATTTTTAAGAAAAGAGATAGATATATTTGAGTTTTTTTTAGGAACCTAATATGAGTATGTGCTATGTCAAATAGAAAATCCTATTCATGTTGTGAATCTTTGATAACTGGAAATGTAGATTTATATAGGATTATGTAGTGCTGGAAAAAACATTTTTTTGTAAAAATATGTAGTGCTGTAAATGCACACTTATGTAGAAATATGGATGTAGGTGGAGATTCCTGTAGTCTCATGTAGAAGTGCTGGAAACACACACTTTTGTAGAAAACTGGCTGTAGGTGAAGATTTTTATAGAAATCTAGCTGTAGGAATGCACACTTTTTTAGAAATGTGGCAGTAGGTTGACACCTCTGTAGATTCTTCTAGTGTTTGTATGAGTGGTGGAAGATTAATATGATGGAAGTTATGAGTGAATGAGATTTGGAAGAGTGGAAATGAATAGAGGTAGGGAATAAATGGTTTTAAATGAACGGTTGCAAGAAATAAATGGATGTAGGAAATGAGTTGATGCATATGGTGAATGTAGGGAATATGGAAAATTTCAGATTCAAGTGGACATGTAGAGAATGGACCTCTGCATTGTGTTCTCAAATGATGGAATAAAGTAATAATAGTAGTACGTAATTTAAGTTGCTTGTATTGGAACTAGAATACTTTGCCTTGTTTTTGAAGATTAAGACTTTCAACAATTGTATTCACTACACCTTGATTTCCCTGTTAATTGATTTTATGGTCTGTACATTGTATTGCCTTGTAGGTTTATCCATTATGCAAATTAGCTTGAGTAACCTCGTGAAGTGAATTATTTGCATATTCAGATTCCTTTGAACTTCTTTTTAAGCTTGGGTTGTTGTCTTCATGCCTGTGTTTTCATATTTGTGGAATCTCTATTTTTTCTTCAAGGTGATAAATTCACATTTCATTATCTTCTCTTTAGGCCCATGGATTGTTGGTGACATAATGACATTATACCTTTCGTTCCTTTATAACCCTTGAAACTGGTATCTCCTCTGGCTTCGAGCTATTTAATTGTTCATGCATATAAACTGAAATATTATGTGGGCAACTTGAGAACAATACGTCACTGATAGAATGAGACTGTTTGTTTCCATTTTAACTTTTGAACCTGAATTTAATCTCAACAAATACATGAACCAGATGGAATGATTGAAGTCTATATAGCATTCTATGCATTTTTGTTTCCCATTTGTTTCATGTTCTCAATCTTGTAGGATGCCATGTGATTTTAAATGTTCTGATGATGCCGCTTTTGATTTGCTTGTTTGATAGTGATATTTACGCACTTTTGGAAAGTTTTCTATGGATTGTTATCTTAATATAAAATAGTGTATATGTAGAGTTCTAGGGTAGTCATTTTATGTACCTTGAGAAGAGTCCTTTTGAAAATTATGCAGTGTGGCTGATGAATAAATGAATGTTTACCCAACCTAGTTCTCCTATAACTTTAATGCTTTGGTATTTTACTATGCTTTTGTAGAGTGTCCCCCTTGAGCTTGGAGGTGTGCTTTGGATTTCTTCAGGTAGAGCATCCTATGCATGAATATGTAACCTACATATAATAAAAGTTAGCAACATTTGTATGAACAACTATTTCTTCTATTTTATCTCTGTTTTTATTTCTCAGAGAACTAGTGCTGTTACTAGTTTTCACCATTTAAGGATGTTGTATTCTTCATTCTCGTACAAAGGATGACTTCTTCATGGATTAATAACTTGATGGCTCAACAACATATGGATTATGGATTAGTAGCTTGACTTCTCGTAACTTGAACCTTATACCGAACCAAACATTGATTTTTCTTGCACTTATGGATTCTTTGGTGCTTTTCCCTTTTCATATAAACTCATGAAACTTCTTTTAAATCATTATTTCATATCCACACAAGTAAGGTTTACTTTATTTTGTTTATATCTTGACAATTTGTAAACAAAACGAGAACTTGTATTATAAGATAAGGTGAGATTATGAAAGAAGAGACATGTGAGGATTTTATTCTTCCCATAAACATAAAAAATGATTACAAACGATGCATATAAAATGGAAGAAGAGCCATGAAGTAGTTTTCATTTGATGCATAAATAATAGAAAAAGAGTTACGAAGAAGTTTTCATTTTTAACATGTTGAGGAGTGGTAGTTAGCTTAAGACTATCGAGCAGTGTTTTGATTATATATATATATATATATATATATATTATGATATGAGATTGAAGTGATTCAAAATCTAAATTGATATAGCTTCTAAGGATATGTCCAATATAAATATGTTTTTAAGGTGCAATATAAACATATTTTTAAAGTGCATTAAATTTTTATGTCAAATCTGTTAAGAAATAATCTGCATAACATAGTTGTTTACAATTTCCAGCTTTGACCAACAATGGTCAAAATCACTCTTTTGGGTGTAAATCTTTCGTTTGATGTCAAATTGACATGATTATAGAAGAAATGAAAACAAATTCATATAAATATCTTAAATAAAAACATAAAAAAAACTTTCAATTGATATGCCAAATCTACTAAGAAATAGTTAGGATGTAAAATTTTAATAGTGCATATTTTGGGACAAATAATCATTAATTCAGAAACTTTTTTGCACGATATTTAAACAAAATGATTCAAATTGGATATGAAACTAGAATCCGAGGAAAATATATCCTATAAACATGTTTTGAAATTTCCCCTATTTGTTCCCTCAAGATACAACTCTTCTGAATGTCTTTTTTCAACAGTTTTGTCAATTCACAAGGTTATAGAAAGAATTGGGTTTGATTCTTCACAAAAAAATCGAAGTCTGGTTCAAGATAATTTTTGGAAGTGTCGAGATGCATATATTTTTCTCTTTGAAGACATTAGGTATAGAAGATTTGAGCATTCCATACCAGAACTTAGTTAAAGCTGATTTATGAATGCAATTCCTAACCCAATGTATAAAATCCTTCAATTAGAAATATTGTGTAGCTACCTTAAAAGGAGAGGTTATGTTGGGGTTACATTTTGGATTGAAAATTAGAAGTGATTTCATAAACTATTCTTTTCTCCTCAGGCAACAAGCTTGGTTCATGAAAACTTCAAGAGTTTTATGAATTCACCATCTTAGTATGGTATGCTAGCTTGGTTGTTTTTTATTGGGGTTGGTGTAGAATGGGCAAGAAATTGTCATTTGAAGGAGAGGGAAATAAGGCTTGATGTTTTTTTGGGAAGGATGATGATTCATTAATTTAACAAAAAAATATTAAAATATTTAAAATATTTAAAAACATACTTATAATTGATGAGATTGATCTAACCTTTTTTAGCTGTGAAATGCATTTGTTCCTCATTCTCCTCTACTTCTACAACGTTGATAAGTAGTATCTGAATTATTATTGTAATTCTATCCATGTAAAAAATCACTAATTTCAACATTACAATGTTGAATAGCATGCAATGATATTATAGCCAACATATATTTAAGAACAAAGAGAATAGATGTGTGGTTATAATAGGTATTAATCTTATTAAATGGGTGTTTGGAGTGAAGATGGTTATGATTATGATTAGGGAATGAAGAGAAATGGATGCCCAAAGAGGCATTCACGGGGAGTGAAAGTTTAGTTGGATGGAAAAGGTTTCCATGAGATGAATGACAAAAGATGTGACAGAGTATATGGTGAAGAACACGAGAGCAAAATAGAAGGAGGATGTGATATATGGAGAAGGAAAATATGAAGTAAGATGAAGGAGATATGGAGAGAGAGTAAGAGTGAGGTGGAAAGGAGATGTGAAGGACAAGAATAATAAAGTAAGGAAATGAAAGGTGGAAAAGTTGAAAAAGGGATAAAAGAAAAAGATAACGGAAGTGAAAATTAATAGAGATATGAATAAAAGAAGGTAGGATGGATGAATGAAAGTAATGGTATAATAATGGAGAGAAATGAAAATAAAATGTGCTTTGAAGTTGATTGACTTATTTATTAAATGAAAATTCAAATGAAGGTAATAAAACAAAATGACTTGGATATGGGGTTTTGATAGAAATGCCATATATAAATCACACAATATAGAATCAAATTGGACTTTAAAACCAATAGAATCAAACTGGACTTTAAAACCAAAAGGCTTTATAGTAATGAAAAACTAAAGTAATGAAAGAGAGATTCCTCTTCTTCATGTGGACATATTCTACGTAGCCTTCACAAATTTTCGAAATTTGTTCCAAGATATATCTAGATTATTTATGAAAATTACCAAACAAATGATTAAAGTAGTAAAAACACTATGCAGAGATGCGTGCAAGGCTGTATGTCATATTCAACCATGAATACCCCTGTAGTGTGTAATACTAATCTTAAAAATTTCAAACCACTTAATTTCAACACCTCCATGAGAACAATGCCAAAAAGTGTCGAGCCAAAGAATTGTTGCAAGATATACTAAACTCATCAACTTCACCATAAATTGTCAACCCATGTATTCTACAAACTTGTGAGGTTCTATGCACTGTATGTGCAACCGCACGGTATTGACTTGCTAAAATGTATTCTACTCTTATGAATGATATGTAACTAACTAAATATAATCTACATTAAGCTATCCAAATTCAAAATACCCAAAATAACTATTATTTCCCTTGAATGCAATTTGATCTAAAAACACTGATAAAATGGTGACAAGGAAAATGCTCAACTTTGATAGCTCATTATAATTTACTTTTCATGCACTTGGATCCATGAATTTAACTCCTATATTTTATGGAAATACACAAAAGATGGATGAAGGTCTAGGGTCACTTCCTCTTGGATGAAAAATTATTTAAATGAGAATGTTTCCTTAAATCAATGATCTTGTGCCACTGCTATATTAGTCATTCCTTACAACACTAGTTATCATGTTATAGATTCATATGATCCACATCAAGGTATTGAACATTGTAATTTAAAATCAATTAATGAAATACATGAAAGAAAATTGCCCCTTAAGGAAATATAGGAAATGGAAATAATGATGGAGATGAAACTACATAATCAAAGGAAATAAACAACAAAATATGAAAAGAAATACATAAATAAATATACAAGTATAATTAATAGAAAATAAAACAACCATTTAATCTATGGGTAGAGGGGATTCATCCTCCATTGCTTATTCGGAGTAGGCCTTTACTTTGAAGCAAGAAAAGGGTTGAAACCCTTAGAGGAAAATACAAGTTACAACAAGGAAATTAGAACCAAAAACTCTATATTAAGAAGAAATTTGAGATTAGACTTCTTATCAAAGGAAAATGATTTCTAATTTGTTCCAACTAACTTATGAGAGCTCCCATGCTCTTTTTAAATAGAAAAAATGACTTTGGATTACCCCAAGATGAATTTTGGAGAACCCCCTACTCATTCAAACATTTTTCTACAATATGGGACATGGTCTCATGCATTTAAATCCCTCCCAAGACATGAATGACTTGTGGAGCTCTAAAATCACATAGAAATTCATACCACTTTGCGTCAAATGGGATCCAAGGATTTGAGCTTTGAGTTGGGTCACATTATCCATGAATTTTTTCTCAAATTTGCAATAAAAGGCCAATAAATATGAATTACGAGATCATGAATTTTGTCAAGGATTCAATACCTTTAATAGTGATTATGCATAATGATTCTAATAGTTAGATATAATAGAATCTGACAATGGCACAAACATAGTCACATAACACACACACATTTATCTTGGAAAACCCTTTACATGGAAAAACCACTAAACCAGTGAGCTTTACCGCTCATCTATTATCAACACTCTTAACTAGTGTTTACAACAATGATTTACTAGATCACAACAACTTAAGTGTGAATTCACTACACCCTACTTCTCAACTCATACGTGACTCATACAAGTATATTTAGTATTTTACATTACATCATGTTTATAGATGCAACACATACACTAGCTCGTGATACTCAATTTAATTACAACTAATTGCTCCCTTAGTAGTGATCTCCATAACTTCCTAACTGAATACAAATTTTTTTGTTACAGTTGAATTGACTGGGTGAACCTTAGTCTACTTCCTGTTGAGCTTCTTATCTTCCAAGTGGTTGTTGAATTCATTCCCACTTTATGCTCGTTGAATTCCCATCAACCAGTCGACTACTCTAGCTAGTCGATCAGTCGATCAGAATTCCATTGTCTGTTGAATTCCATTCTAGTCGACTTGTTAACTAGTTGACTATCGACTTTGACCGTTGTTTTACATGCAAATAATATAACAAACCCAACATTCTCCAACTTGTTTTTTTCTTTGCATACATAGGAGATTTAGAACTTCTGTCTACTTAATCAAAGCTGAAAATCCCATTGGTTCCCTACACCAAGTAAACTTCTCGGTGCTCATCAACTTGGTTAATGAATATGCAATATTCTTCAACATGTCTACCTTTTCTAGAAACGCTTTCTAGTTCTCCACCATCTCTCTTGCAAAATGGTAATGTACAATAATATCCTTTGTCTTTGAATGGCATACATGGGTTTTTTCCAGGCAGATTGCACTTTGACTATCACAATTCAACCTTACAACTTGTTGTTTAAATATAATCTCTAAAAAAAGCATTTTCAACTAGAATTCCTCTTTGCTTTCATTAGACGCTGTCATGTATTCATCCTTAGTAGTCGACAGTGAAACAATTGATTTCCTCCTACTCATCTAAACGAATGCACCATCGAGTAACTTGAAAACATATCCACTAGGTGACCTTCTATGGTTAAGATCTCTTGCCCAATTGGAGTCGACAAAACCATGTACACTTATTGTTTTATCAATTTAAGGTTTTTCTTGGCAGCAGATCGCATAATCCATTGTGCCAAGTAAATACCTGAATACTCTTTTAACAGCCCCCCTGTGCTCTTTCCCAGGTGTCAACATGTACTTTCTCAATGCTCCCACTACATGGGAAATATTAGGTCAAGTGTAAACCCTTGCATACATTCAACTACCTGCATCAATAGCATAGGGAACATGTTCCATGTACTCTATCTCTTCCTATGTCTTATGACAATGTTCAGCATATAATTTAACACCTACAAGAATAGGAACCTTAATCGGTGCACTCTCACGTGTTGAAGCGCATCAAAATTGTCTCAGCATATTTACTCTTATTTAACCAAATCCTTCTACCTACTCAATTTCTCTTTATTTACATTCCAAGAATAAAATGGGCTGCTCTGAGATCCTTCATGTTGTACTTGGATGACAAATGCAGTTTCACCTCCCTAACCAGATCTATGTTTTTTTTTACCAACAACATATCATCGACATACAAAATTACATATATAAAATGATCACCAAATTTCTTGTTGTACACATAGTGATCAACCCAGCTTCTCACAAAACCCAATTGTTGGATATACATTTCAAAATTCTAGTACGTACCACATCTTGGGTGATTGCTTTATACCATAGATGGAATTTTTGAGCATACATACTAGCTCCTTCTCCCCTTTCGATGTGAATCCTTCATATAAATTTCTTCTTCAAGATCACCATGAAGAAATGATGTCTTCACGTCCATCTGTTCTATTTCGAGATAAAATTATGCAACTAAATACATTAGTACCCTAATGGAAGTTAACTTTGCAACATGAGAGAATATCTCACCAAAGTCAATTGTGTCCCTCAAATTCGGAATATTACTTCACTACTAGTCGATCCTTGTACTTCTTGACTTGACCTGTTGCATTCAATTTTTTCTTGAACACCCACTTATTGTCAATGGGTTTCCTTCCATTTGGAAACACGACTAGATCCCATGTTTCATTCTTCCATAAGGACTCCATTTCTTCTTCCATGGCCTTTTCCAGATTTTACCCTCTCTAGAGTTGGTCGCTTCCTTTACTAACCTGAGATCCTCTTATGTGACAGTTAATGCAAAAGAAGAGCGAAAATATGGTGGAATATACCTTTCAGGTTGTTGCTTTGCTTGACTAGATCTCTTAACGAACAAATTTTGTTGTTCTAACAGTTCATCAGATTCAATCGACTCATCTAAATCACGACTTTCGTCATTCCATTTAAACTCCAGCTTTTCTGGTTTCTTTTCTCTTTTATCCTCTTAAACCATGGAAGTACCTCCGATTTATCTAAATATCATATCTCAACTATAAATCATCTTCATTGTGACAGAGTTCCACAACTTATACTCCTTCACTCCATCTTTGTACCCGATGAAGATGATTTTCTTAGACTTGCTATCAAGTTTGCTTTTTCTCTCCTGTAAGATATGCACAAAGACTCTAAGATGTGAAAGAGAGGGAATTTCCGCATCCCATGCCTCATATGGATTCTTATCTAAAAGAGCCATCAATGACGACCTATTCACTAGGTAACATGTCTTGTCAACTACATCTGTCCATAATTCTTGTGTGATACCTGCACCATTGAGCATGCTCCTTGCTTTTTCCATCAAAATTCTATTCATTCTTTCAACAACTCCTTTCTGTTGAGGTATGTATGGATTTATGTGTTGTCGAGCTATAATGAGCTATCTATAGAACTAGTCAAACACCTTACTACAAAATTATTCTATGTTATTAGTTCTCAACACCTTTATCTTTTTTCCACTTTGATTTTCTACAAGAGCTTTAAAGTCTTGGAACCTTTTAAAAGCCTCATATTTATTCCTCAAAAGATACAACCATGTCATTCTGGAGAAATCATCTACGAAAGAGACGTAATACTAGGATCACCCTAGTGATGGGACCAATATTGGTCCAAACACATCACTATGTATTAACTCTAGTATTTCCTCGGCCCTTGTGGCCCCAGATGAGAAACTTACATGATTTGTTTACCATAAATACAATGTTCACAGAAGTCTAATTCTAAAGAACTATCGTGGAGACCTTCAACCATACCTTTGTTGTGCATAGCATGAAGATATTTCTCACCAACATGTCCCATCCGCTGATGCCACAACATGGTCGAGTGAACTAGACAAGAAGGGATGTTTTCGGATTCATGAAAGACTATATTCGCACATCCATTGGTATTTGTTATTCCCAATAGCTTGTACAATGTTCCAGTTCGAACTGTTCTCATTAGTATGATCACTCCTCACACCATTTTACATGAATATTTCTCAAATGCATGATGCACACCTGCATTTCCCATCTTGCTGACATATATCAGGTTTTGAGCCAAACATGGAATATGGAACACCCATGGAAGAGTTCCTATCCTTCCATATTTTATTATTGATCGAATTTTACCTCGTCTGAAAATCCTGGTTGGTGAATCATATCCTAGAAGAACATTACCACCGTCGTATTTCTCATATTCGTAGAACCACTTTCTGTGTGGTGTCATATGATACATGCACCTAATTCAATTAACCAAGAGTCACGATCCGACTGTGTAATTGTCGAATCCAAATACACATCTCCCTTTTCTTCATTCAAAGGCTTAAATTTAGCTGATTGTGCTTCCTCAGATCCATTTCTCTTCTCGAGTCCTGTCAACTTACAATCCCACTTATAATGCCCGACTTTACCATATTGCCAACATTTTCTGGTTTTTGGACAAGGGGATTTATATATGGTCTTATATCTATTTCTCGGCTTTGTTAATATCTATTAATATACTTGATGAAAAATGGACAAGAGGGTTCTCCTTTTATAGCAAGAGAGAAGACCCGATAATGTCTACGTAAGTGATATTACAACTCACAAATAATAAGCTACAACCTGGTTGCCTTGGAAAAACAAGGACAATAATGATTCCTTGGAAAACAACATCCTCGAAATTAACCAATATTAACAACCCCCCATAAGAAAAATGTAGAGATGAAACAAAAAGAAAACAAAGATGGGTCTCGACAACTAGGACTAATGAGGTACCCATGTGCAAACTCTCATAATCGGAGGAAAGGACAAAAACCCATAAGAAAAAAAACTCCTCCCCAAAAGAGAGAACACAACATAAACAAAAGTGAAGTTAGGAGGAATCAAGAGGACCCCCCAAGGATAACTTCCTTCACCCCAAGCATTAAATGGAGTTGAAGAAAATAAGATGATGCCAAAGGTTTAATGAAGATGTATGCCACTTGCACTTCAGTAGGCAAGTACTCCAAGCTGAGAACACCATCACGGATGAGTTGGCGAATAAAGTGCATGTGGATCTCAATGCGCTTGGTCCTCTAATGCTCAACTAGATTTCTAGTGATGTGGATGGCACTTTGGTTGTCGTACCAAATAGTATTTGGATGCTCCTGCTGAATTCCAAACTCCATCAATAACTATTGAAGCCAAAGGAATTCTTGATTGGCAATGACTACAACATGGTACTCAACCTTGGCAGAAGACAATGCAATTGTCGATTGTTTCTTGCAGAACCAGGAAATAGGAGAAAAAACAAGGCGATAAACAAATCCCGATTCATAATTCTAATCATCAACTAAATCGTCCCAATCAAAGTCGGTGAAACCTTCCAGCCGAGAAGAACTAGCGGTGTAATTAATTCCAAACTTGGAAGTGCCATGAATATACCTGAGAATTCACTTGGCATCTTTACAGTGAATCTTGTGCGGATCCTAGGAGAAATGAGAGACAAGTCCAACTACAAAAGAGATGTTTGGTCAAGTATGTTTCAAGTACAAAAAACTCTCGACCAATTGTCGGTACAAGGTCAAATCAACATGGGGTGACAAGAAACTAGCGGTAAGTGAAATGCCTGACTGAAATGGAGTGGGTGCTGACTTACAATCAAACATGCCAAATCTATGAAGCAGATCAAGTGCATTTTTTTTTTTTTCTGAAATATGAACATCCCTTCTCAAGACTAAAGAACTTGCAGACCAAGGAAATAATGCAGAAGGCTAAGATCTATCATGTTGAACTGCTCCATCAATTCTCGTTGTATACTCTGAATCATGGATGAAGAACTACCAGTAAATATCAAATCATCCACATATAGAACTAATATAAAAATATTAGTTCCTTCCCTTCGAGTGTAAACTGTATGATCTGAGTGACAATGATAAAAAATTGCAAACAGTAGAAAACTGTCCATCTTCTCATACCAAGCTCATGGAGCCTATTTGAAGCCATACAAAGAATGACGAATCCTACAAACATCAGAAGAGTCCCGCACAAAACCAAGAGGCTGCTCCATGTAGATTTCTTTCTACAAATTTCCATGCAAAAAATCACTCTTCACATCCATCTGGTAAACTGACCAACATTGTGAGCTAGCAAGAGACAACACAAGATGCATGTATTTCATCTTGACAATAGGGGAAAAAGTATCAGAGTAATCAATACCTTCAACATGTGAAAAACCCTTGGCCACTTGTCATTCCTTATACTTGTTAACAAAACCATCTGCAACATACTTGGTCCTATAGACCCATTTGCAACAAACTAGTTTCCATCCATTGGGAAGAGGAACAAGATCTCATGTGTGATTCTTCATTAAAAAAGAATACTCCTCGATCATGGAAGCTTCCCATTTAGGTATCCTAACAACATCATGAAATTGTTGAGAATCCTCCAAAATGACACTAAATAACCGAAATTAGATGCATCATAACCAAACTTTCTAGGTGGATTCATTTTATAAAGTCTTATCCTTGCGTGTTTCTGATCAAGATGTTCTTATGCAGGATGGTCAACTACATGAGACAAATGTTCTTTTGGTTGATTTTCATCTTCAAGAGGGGGATTCTCATCATCTTCTCGGTCTTCAAAAAACAAATTTTCAGCATGCACTAGTACATTCGGGCGTATTTTTCCACGAAATGTTTCCACGTTTTGAACATTTGTGGATTAATACAATGAAATTTAAGATGTCTTTTCATTTTTTTTTTATCATCGCAGAAAAACCGTGGCAATATCAACGTTTTTTAATTTTCGACGAACTTTTGTCTCTATATCGATGACCTATGGCTATCTTTGCACACCCGCCAAACCAATGTCAGCTTCCAACGGCTCTTGGATTTTTACGCGCGGGTCAATTCATGCATTTGCATCGATAGATCGACGATCGTCGATCTATAAATACATACTTTAAGACAATTTTCGACACATTTGCTATAGTTGCAACAAGGTTCCTAGTGATTGATTGAGCCCGTATTTTGAACTTGCGACAAATTTCGTGGTGATTGTTTGAGCTCAGATATTCTACATAGCTCGGATTTTGAACTTGCAAGGTTAGTATTTTTATATTTTTTTTTTCTATATGTTAAGAAAAAAAAACAGGATTTTTTTTAACATGCATGTTTGAACGATTTTTTTGTTTGTTTTTAATTTAGAATTGCTACATATATTTCGTGTGATTAATTAGTTATACTTACATGTTTTTATAGGATTTGCATACGATGATTATATATTAATTACTAATTAAACCTCTTTTTTTTTCTATAGTTCTATTAAACCCGAAATCAAAATTGAAAACCACCTCAGTAGTATCCAAGAACTTCCAATTATGCTTGTGATTGCCTTGGATTCTTCAACACTTGAACTGTGAGCTTCAACTGTGTCACATGGTTTTGCTGCCCTTGTTCTTTGTTTTCTCTTGTATGTTTGTCCAATAATATAAGCCATAAAATCAAATACCAACAACAAGTGTTTCCTAAATACATTCTTTATCAACCATATCCAAAACTAGAGATAGTCATACTCAACAATCATCTGGTAAATTCATAAAAGGTAAGCATGCATCAAGGACAACTTTCATTTGGACCATTTGGGCCACCTAGTGTTCCAATGCCCAAACTATCAAGGTCTCCTTGTGAGTAAATCAAAGGCCATTACACAACACTTGTTGGCATCAATGAAAACTTCAGTCTTCATGTTTTTCTTTATAGAAATTGGTATATAATATACTGTATTTAGAAATATACTTATATATAATGTATTTGACAAGTTACTGTTTGGTATGGTGTAGGTAAGACAATTACTTGTCACTACAAGGATTTGTCACTATGAATGAAAATGCAAGGAAGCTTGCTCAGTTTAGAGCGGCATTAGAGGCGAGGGGAGATGGAAAATGTTATTTCCCTTGATCTGATTGCAGGGGCTTGCAAGGTAGAAGACTTTTAAAAACAATAGTTGAAAGACATTGTAGGGAGAAGGGGCACGCCGAAGGGGGTTATGAATATCGCCCCTTGGTAAGAGGTTATTCAATTTTTAATGTATTCTTTGTAATAGTCATCATGCCATGAATTTCAGTAAAATGTCTTATCTTTTTATTATATGTTCTATACACACTAATTTTACTACGTTGTTTGTAAATATATAGACAATGCCCCCAAAATGTCACCCTATAGAGAGTTATTTTCCAAGTACTAGCAGAAATACTCATTTATAGGGTGACGAACTTCTAGATCAGAATATTGAAGCCGATCAAGTTCTTAATGATGATATGGATGGAGATAACGTTAGTGATACAAATCAGAAAGATGAGATACATAGATTGATCCAAGACACATTTCCTCCAATGGATGAGGACAACCAGGATGATAGTCATGATGTTGATCCTCTACTCAAGAAGTCACATCAACCTCTTTATGAAGGCTCAAAAACAAATCTTCCATCTGCTATATTATTGTTAGTGAACTTGAAGGTTTTGAATGGTATATCAAACACCTGTCTCACATAGATACTAAGGTATGTAATTTGTTAATTATTTATGTCTGCATGTTCACATGTACATAAGGGGTCTAGCTTTTTCCTATATTGCTACTATTATCTAATTTGTAAAGTATGGATGCGATATTGATGATTAATATTGTTTACATTGACTTATTCTTTTGAATTTTGTAGATTGTTAGGTGAATTTCTATTACCAACGTCGAATATTTTACCACGCACATATCGAGAGATATATGTGATTATGAAAGAATTTGGAATGGAGTATCAAGCTATTGATGCATTTCCTAATGATCGTTTCATATACTATGGACAATATGGATTAGAAAACGAATGCCCACAATGTCAAACAAGTAGGTATCGAACCGATAAAGTGACAAAAAGGGTGCCTCACAAAGTTCTTCATTATATTCCTATAATTGCACGTCTACAATGGTTGTTCAGGTCTCAAGGTATAGCACAGTTTATGGATTTCCATGCAAAGAACAGAAATCAAGACGATGTTCTTCGAATTATTGCAAATGGTTCTGCATTGAGTTACATCGAAGAAAAGTGGCCAATTTTCAAAGGAGAACCTCGTAATGTTAAATTTTTGTTGGCGGTTGATGGTGTCAATCCATTTGTAGAGATTCGTTTTACCTACTCAATGTGGCCTGTTTTTGTTATAAACAATAACCTTCCTCCTTGGATGTCGATCAAGAGAGAGCACACAATGTTGGTAATGATTGTTCCAAGTATTTAATTAATTTGTATTTTTTTACTTGAAAGTCTGATCACTAAATATTTCATTTCTTTGTTTCATGCATGATAATTATGTCTTTTATAATGATAACGACATATAGCTAAATATAATTAATCATGTATGTTGGACCAATTAGGTAAGTACCAGGTTAAAGATATGAACGTATATATTGAGCCTCTTATCGATGAGTTGTTGAAGTTATGGGTTGGCGTCACTATATATGACATCTCTATACCAATAGGGCAAAAACGATTTCAATTCCATGGAATACTTGCATGGAAAATTCATGATGCTCCTGGATTAACACATTTTTGTGGTATATTGTTACTTTCTTTTGTTCTTTAATATTATATATATGTATTGAAAATATCATGCATTATTTTAAATGGTAATTATAATTCGCTACAATAATTCATATATCTTGTAGGTCTTCAAACGAAGGGTAAATTTGCATGTCCAGTTTGCGGTCCCAGGATAAAATCTCGTCATTCAAGGAGTTTTGTAAAGGAAGTGTTTGATGAGTATAGGCACTTTTTGCCTAAGAACCATAGTTATCAAACTACAAACAAAGCAAAATTCAATGGTAAAGAAGAGAATGGAAAAAAACCATGAAGAATGACACCTCACCTGTGGAAGTTGGAATATAATAGAAATCCTCAAGGTATGCCAAATTATTTATGTATTGTTGGAATATTGGTCAATACTTAGCCAAATTTCTGAATATGCAAAACAATATTTTTCCTACTTTGGCAGATTGATTTCTTGCACATGTGCCCATCATAAGGAAAACTGAAAGCATGGGTGGATAACCACTTCAACAAGGAACAGATCTATGTCACCCTATGAATTTTATTATCACAAGGACACCTCCTTGCGGTCATTTCTAAATGGCCTTTTAATACTGCTAATTCAACACTTAGACAAAAATTGTCAAAACCTAGGGTAACATGAGATTTTTATTTTCACCAATTTTGAAGTGTGAGACTTGGTCCAATCTACTTGAAACCCTGTTTTGGTAGATCCATAACTTCTTCCTCAGAGACAAAAATTGTCAAACCCTAGGGTAACATGAGATTTTTATTTTCACCAATTTTGAAGTGTGATACTTGGTCCAATCTGCTTGAAACCCTCTTTTGGCAGATCCATAACTTCTTCCTCGGACATTTTTAAGTCAATATGAGAACATGGTCAGGTAGAAAAACAACAACCTACAAGATAACCATATGGTGAGGGCATTTTCTTCAACCCACAAACTATGGCGGGCATTTCCCCAAGGCTACTTAGGCAGTTTTGCTACTTTGGTGTAAAAGCAACCTGAAACCCTGTTTTGGCAGGCTGTTCTCTTTGTAATCAAACACCTTCTATGAAAACTAAGTCCATGGTTGGATAGCCTATTTGAAAATATAGAGCATGATATTTCCAAATAATTTTTATCATTCTCCCATGAGGCATGGCGGGAATTTTCCCAAGGCCACTTGGACCAGTTTTCTAACACTTAGCCATTTCCAAGAATTTCTCCAAGGTTTATCCTGAAACCCTATTTTGGAAGACTTATAACTTTCTCCTTAGAAATGATTAAGGCAAACTGAGACCATGTCTAGATAGCCACTTCAACAAGCTATAGCCTAATATGTCGGTGAGGGAATTTTATTCAAACCATGAATTATGGCGGGCATTCTCTTAGAGTAGTTTTGACTACTTTTTCATACTTGGTCAATTTCCAAAGTTTCACAAACTTGCCATATTTTTCCAAAACGATGTCAAATTACAACACTAACTTCCTGATAGCACCAGAACACCATCATCTGTCTTTCCAGCCTCATCATACATGCCACATCATCATACTTCCCATGCCATTACTTCCTTTGTCACTCCTTTGTCTTTCACTGAGTTTACCCTGCCATCATGTCTTTGGTTATCCTTTTTTCATTCACTGAACTTCTTTGACATCAATGACAATCACATTCAACATGTATCATATATTATATAAATCTTTGTTTTTTTTTAGTGAATTATGTTCAGCGCGGTATGTACCTATATTGATTAATTAGTGTTAATTTGATTTTGTCGATGTTTCATGAATGTCGTTAAGGCACGAATGGGATTCCACGAGGAATGAAAATTTACCCTATGCAATTCAGTAGGTTTCCATACTATGAGCACCTACAAATAGTTCATTTGTTTGATACAATGCATATTGGGAAGAACATAACGGAATTGTTATGGCGAATATTAGATGGAAGGACTGACAAAGAAAGAATTGGAAAGATTTGTAGTGACATCCAAGAAGCTAATCATGCATTGCAAAGTGTGATCATTAACTCTAATGGTGATGGCCGTCAACAAAATATTAGTCTTCCTTGGTGCTTGATGGAGCAACAGAGCAATATTGTAAAAGAGGTCATCAGAAAAATTAGGTTTCCGACAGGTTTTTCGTCTAACATAAAGAATATATTAACGAAAAAAGGTGATTTTGGTGGGCTTAAAACACAAGACCGGCATACATTCATTAAGGTAATTATGAGTTTATAATATATTTCCTTATTTGTATGCACTATTTTATTAATTTTATTCTCTTATTTGGAAATAAATAATAATTATGTGTTTTTAGATACAGTATGTTCTACCTTTATCTCTCCTAGACGACTTTGACAACAACATAAAAAAATTATTTATGTTATTGGAAAATACATGAGGTAAATAATGTTTTATATGGAAAATATACTTGGTATGTGATTTGTAGCGGAACTTATTGACATATTATGTTTTTCCCGCAAATTTTATATATGGATTGATATTATTTTATTGCATCATTTGTAGGTAACTTACATCAAAAGAAATCCATAAAGAATATATAAGGTATTGGAAGAGAGAAATTCCCTGACTAATTTGTGAAATGCAATAGTATCTACCTCCAACATTTTTCAATGCACAAGAAAACTACCTCATGCACCAAGTTGAGGAGATTGAATTATGTGGACCAGTACACACAAGGTCGATGTGAATGGTGGAGAGGCAGTTGAAGTCATTGAAGGATTTTGTTAGACAAAGAGCATGCCTTGAGGGTTCTATGGTTGAGGGATATATGGTATATCAATGCATGGTGTATATTAGTGAATATCTACCTAAATTAGCAGAAAATATGAATGTGCCTCGCATTTAGCATCTCGACTCCATCAACAAATTTGAAGGGGAGGTCCTATTGGGGAAAGGTACAATGAGAACCGTGAAAGGTAATTATTAGATTTTGTGCAATTAATATATTACACATGTATTTTTTCCAATTTTATTTTATCATACTAATTTTTTATTTTTTTATTAATCCTGCATATTCAACTATATTAAACTATGCCTTTAATGATATCTAATTAATGATATTGAATTGTTATTTTTTCATATAGTTTCTCGAGTGTGGGATGCTTTACATTTATACATTGCATACAACCTTGATTGGATGGAGAATTGGATAGAAGATTGTAAAGAATACTTCAGTAGGTTAACCTTGATTGGATGGAGAATTGGATAGAAGATTGTAAAGAATACTTCAGTATGTTATCATGGTAAGGGGGTCAGTAAGATGATTAAAACAGCTCATTGTCATCGACATCAATTTCCTGATCTTACGTCACAAAGGGAAGTCGATTTAGCCTATTTTTTAAAAGATAAAAAGGAAAGTAAATTGTTTACCCACATTTTTCTAGTTACTTCCCATTTTTTCAATGTATTTGGTTTGTTTAAGTTTTCAAATATATTTTCTAAGTCCTATATGGCATTTATTAATTCACAAAGTATTTTTTACTTGTTGTCAATGTTGCAATTGAAACATCACAAGGCTATGTGGTGTAATGGTCGTAAATTTCGTATCAAAATGTTGGATGATAAGATGAAAACCTCGGATTGTGGGATAATTGCATTGTTTAAGGTCACCAATGTTTCCTCTAGAAGTGACAGACATTCAGAAGAAACTGAGAATAGGTACTATGGGCATTTGGAGGAAATAATTGAGTGTGATTTTAATTCCTTTAAAATAGTTTATTTTAGGTGACGTAGTACAGGTTACGGATGCATGAACGTGATCCTGAAAGAACTGTTATTGAGCTTGATAATGGATTTACCATGGTTAATACAAGGGCATTTGAACCGCGTACAGAGCCTTATGTTCTTCCAAGTCAATGTGAGCAAGTATTTTACTCAGAGGTACTAGGTAAAGCAGGTTGGTCATACGTTGTTAGATACGATCCAAGATGAAGACTAGTAAAGTATAATAATGTAGATGATGAAGATAATCACGAAGAAGAAGATGATGATGATGATGATTCAGATCAGGAGCAGGTGGCTGCAATCGATGTGTTAGATGAATAATTTGAAGAGGTTGATCATCCAAATGAAGTAGACGATGATCTCATTGACGATGTCGATGACTATATTAGTGAAGATGACGTTGATGATGATGTTGATGTGAATGAACCTTTCATCAATATCTATTCTGAACCAGATCCTGGTACAGCTATTGAGTTGGATGAATAAGAATATGAATGATATTTAATTGTTGAAAAGTAGAGGTGCATGTTTATATCTTTTATATCATGATGATCTTTATATGTTTTTATTTTGTATAATAAAGTATGTTGCATGTTCTTTAATATTTCAAATTGGGTATGGGTAAATTGAGAGTGATGTGAGGGGGGGGCATAATTAAACTTTACACCTTCACGTGGTTTCCCCTATTTAGTAGAGAATGAACTATTCTCGAAACCAAGAGAAGCTCAAAATTGGGGTGTATACCATATATAGCTGAAATTTGACATGGATTTGAATGACATGTTGGAATATTGGTCAATACTGAGAGGGGGGGGGTGAATCAGTATTGTTATCTTTTTAACAATTTAAACCAATTTTTGATATTAATTAAAACATGTAATCAACAAGATAAATTCGATCTCATCAGTATCATATAATTCCTGCGGACATGTGAGTCTACGAGCATGGCCTGTAGGCATATCCTGCGGGCATTTCCAAGTGCCTATGGGAATATCTTTAAGCCCTGCAGGCATAAGCCCTTCCTTTGCGGGCATACACCTCTTCCTATTTGTATAGGTATTCAAGCCCTTCCTTGCGGGCATAGAATCCCTCCATTGCTTCCTTGCGGGCATAAGTGTTCAAGCCCTTCCTTACGGGCATGAGCTTTAGCCCTTGCGGGCATATGCTTCTTCCAGTGTACATTCCTGAGCCCCTATGGGCATTTATAATCCCATGTGAGCTTTAATCTTTTCCCTTGCGGGCATCCTTAAGCCTTTGTGGTCATTTCTTTAGCCCCTGCATGCATAATTAAGCCCATGTGGGCATTTCTTTAGCCCCCGTGGGCATAATAAATCTCTTGGGAGATTTTTATTCCTTAAGCCCCTTGTGGGCATTCCATAAGCCCTTGTGGGCATACCATAAGGTGTTATTAAACCTTATTTTTCACCTATTTTAGCAGGCCAAAATATCACATGTGAGAGCACCAAATAGGAATCTGACTCCAAGGCTGGATAGCCAGTTCATCAAGGAATAAGACCATGCTAACTGATGAATTTTATCAGCAAAAAGACACCTCCTTGGAGGAATTTCCAAATGCCTTACGAACCTACATTTGAACAAGAAAACAACCTTTTTCTCATTTTGGCAGGCTTCTATTTTGCACGTGTGAACTCTAGAGGAGAATCTGAACCCATGACAAGATGACAAGTTCATCAAAGGACAAGACCATGCCAACTGATGAATTTTATTAGCACAAGTACACTTCCTTGTGAGCATTTCCAAATGGCCCCTTAGCCTTGTGAATTCAACACTTGGCCAAATTTCTGAATATGCAAAACAATATTTTTCCTACTTTGGTAGATTGATTTCTTGCACATGTGACCATCATAAGGAAAACTAAAAGCATGGGTGGATAACCACTTCAACAAGGAAGATATCTATGTCACCCCATGAATTTTATTAGAACAAGGACACCTCCTTGCGGGCATTTCCAAATGGCCTTTTAAACTGTTAATTCATCACTTAGACAAAAATTGTTAAACCCTAGGGTAACATGAGATTTTTATTTTCACCAATTTTGAAGTGTGAGACACACAATGGATAGATGCCAACAAGGTGAATTCATCTAAACCAATTTTACCTCTTGAAGCCTCTTTCTCTCTCCTCGGCGGGCATGCTACTAGAGTAGTGCAAATCAAGCTAGGACGCACTTTTGGCAGATTGATATCTTCCTCCTCAGATACTTTTTGGAAAATCAGAGACCATGGTTGGATACATCAAACAACATTATATAGATCCATACTCTCAAAATATTTTAATACGTCAACCACAAGACATGGCGGGCATTTTACTGAGGTCACATAGACAATTTTAGTGATTTTACACTTCGACAATTTTAGCACTTTCCTAGACGTGGTCCAATCTGCCTGAGTGCCTGTTTTGGCATATCCATAACTTCTTCTTCAGACACTTCCAAGTCAATATGAGAACATGGTCAGGTAGAAAAAACAACAACCTACAAGATGACCATATGGTGCGGGAATTTTCTTCAACCCACAAACTATGGCAGGCATTTCCCTAAGGCCACTTAGACACTTTTGCTAATTTGGTGTAAAAGCAACCTGAAACCCTGTTTTGGCAAGCTGTTATCTTTGTCATAAAAAACCTTATATGAAATATAAGTCCATGGTTGGATAGCCTCTTTGAAAATCTAGAGCATGATAGCTCCAGATAATTTTTATCATTCTTCCATGAGGTACGGCGGGCATTTTCCCAAGGCCACCTAGACCATTTTTCCAACATGTAGCCATTTCCAAGAATTTCTCCAAGGTTTATCCTGAAACCCTATTTTGGCAGACTTATAACTTTCTCCTCATAAATGATTAAGGAAAAATGAGACCGTGGATAGATAGCCACTTCAACAAGCTATAGCCTGGTATGTTGTTGCGGGCATTTTTCTCAAACCATGAATTATGGCGGGCATTTTTCTCAAACCATGAATTATGACGGGCATTCTCTTAGAGCAGTTTTGACTACTTTTTCCATACTTAGTCAATTTCCAAGGTTTCACAAACTTGCCATACTTTTCCAGAATGATGTCAGATTGTAACACTGACTTCATGATAGCACCAGAACACCATCATGTGTCTTTCCAGCTTCATCACACATGCCATGTCATCACTTCCTTCAACACCTCTCTTTGTTGACAATGCTTCTGCAATTCAATTGGCGAAGAATCCCAAATTCCATGATCGAACCAAACACATCAACACTAAATATCACTTGATTCGACATCATGTTGAGGCCAACAACATTCATCTGACACGTTGTTCTACTTCAGATCAAATTGCATATATATTTACTAAAGCATTGGGTCATGAAAAATTTGAAAAACTCATAATGCAGCCTGGCATGTTAGATGTCCCTTTATTTTAAGCGGGTAATGTTGACTAATCTTTCGGGGTTAGTTATATCATTTATAGTTAGTTAACAAGTTTATTTAGTTAATAAGTTACAGAGACATAACTATCTCTTCTTGGTTCTGTATGTATATATATAGTTATGATGTTTATCAATAAAATGTATTACATTGTAGATTTTTAGTTCTCACAATGTGTTTCAGTTGAATACCTCTGAGCTAAAGAAAAAGATGGAAATATATCAATGAAATTTGTATTGGACTAGAAAAAAGAAAGAAAATATGTCAATGAAAGTTGTATTGGACTAGAAAAATGAAAGAAAGAAAAAAAGAGTTGTTCATTAGAGTGAGACTCCACTCAATCATTTTACCTTCACTTTACATTTCTTCATTTCAAAAAATATTTCTGATTTAAAATGTTTTGAACAACAAAATGTTTTAGGCTTTCAAATACTAAAATCATATGCCAAATTTTGAATTTAAAATATTGTAAAAAAACATTAGGAAAATAATGGAATGGATAACATTGAAAGTAAATGGTCACAAAAACATAGATTGCAATGCAACGATTGGAAAAATAAATATAAGCTACTCCTAAAGAAAAAATAATGAGCCAAAGAAAAAAGATGAAATGGATGTCAATGATATGAACTAAAGAAAGAAAGAAGAAACCAAAAGAACTTTTCACTGGAGTGAGATACCACTCAATCATTATACCTCCAATTTTATGTTCTTCATTTAAAAATAATAATATTTCTCATTAAAGTGTTTTGGACTTTCAAATATTACAATCATATGTTATGTTTGCAGTAATAAATTTTGAGTTTAAAATATTGTAACAAAAAAAAATTGAAAAAATAAAGATTTGAATGTATACATTTTTTTTCATAACTAAAAAACATCATTTTATTAAATGAAAAAGATGTGACAACAAAACACTACATCAGTAGAGAAGCGAGAATACTTCTCATTACCCTTCGGCCTTTCATAGATACAAAATTACATCCACCTTAGAGCTATACTCATTGAGGTATTCTAACTACTAACATATGTATTGTCATATACTTTTATTCTGTTAGCCAAAGATAAAAGGAAAAAAAAAAAACTAGAAGGAAAGTTGTATTGCATTAGGAAAAAAGAAAAAGAAAAACCTAAAAGGAAAGTTGTATTGCATTAGAAAAAAAAAACCAAAATATTGTTTAAAAACATTAAGAAAATAATGGAATGGACAATATTGATTTCTTGGACATGATTTCCTACTTTGGCAGATTGATTTCTTGTACATGTGACCATCATGAGGAAAACTGAAAGCATGGGTGGATAAACAATTCAACAAGGAACAAATCTATGTCACCCTATGAATTTTATTAGCACAAGGACACCTCCTTGCGGACATTTCCAAATGGCCTTTTAAACTGCTAATTCAACACTTAGACAAAAATTGCCAAACCCTAGGGTAACATGAGATTTTTATTTTCACCAATTTTGAAGTGTGAGACACCTAATGGATAGAGGCCAAGAAGGTGACTTCATCTAAACCAATTTCACCTCTTGAAGCCTCTTTCTCTCTCCTCAATGGGCATGTTACTGGAGTAGTGCAAATCAAGTTGTGAGGCACTTTTGGCCCCTGTGGGCTTAATTAAGACCCTGCGGGCATCCGGGCATCCCATAATCCCTTACGGGATTAACCCCAGCTCCTTGAGCTTTTAACCCCTTTTGCGGGCATTTCATAAGCCTTCTGCGAGCATAAATGAGCCCCTTGCGGGCATATTTAGCCCCCTTATGTGGGCATGTTTATAAGCCTCCTACGAGCATATTGGAGGCCCCTTGCAGGCATAATAGAACTCCCTTGCGGGCATAAGATATCCCCTGCGGGCATCTTCCTAAGCCTTTGCGAGCATAATATAAAGTGTCTTTCAACCTTATTTTTCATTGATTTTGGCAGGACAAAATCTCGCACGTGAGAGCACAAAATAGAAATCTGACTCCGTGGCTGGATATCCAGTTCATCAGAGAACTATTCCATATGATTAATTTTATCATCTCATGAACAGCTCCTTGCGGGAATTTCCAAATGGCCTCTGAGCCATGTGAGTTTGACACTTAGACAAATCTTTGTCTTTAATATGCAAATCACTTTTTCTTTCACTTTGGCAAATTGATTTCTTCCTCATGTGATCACCATAGAGAAAACTACAAGCATGACTGGATAGCTACATCAATGATGAACAAGACCATGTAAAAATATGAACTAAGTAATGCATACCCATCATCTGAAGAGCATTTGAAAGTGGCCTTCCAAACTGTTGATTTTCCACTTACACAAAATTATCAAACCCTAGGTTAATATAATGGGATTTTTCTTTTCATCAATTTTGAAGTGTGAGACATCCAATGGATAGGGGCCAACTAGGGGATTCTATCCAAACCAATTTCACCCCTTGAAACCTCTTTCTCTCTCCTCGGCGGGCATTTTACTGAAGTAGTGCAAATGAAGCTGGGAGGCACTTTTGGAAGGTCAATATCTTCTTCCTCGGAGACTCTTTGGTCAAGCCAATGATATGGTTGGATGCCCCATACAACATTATAGAGATCCATGCTCTCAAAATATTTTAATACATCAACAACAGGAGATGGAGGGAATTTTACTAAGGTTACTTAGGCAGTTCTAGTGAGCTTACACTTGGACATTTTTTGCACTTTCCTAGATTTGGTCCAATCTACCTGAAACCCTGTTTTGGCAGATCCATAACTTCTTCCTCAGGCCCTTTCAAGTCAATGTGAAAGCATAATCAGGTAGACAAAACAAAAACCTACAAGATGACCATATGGTGTGGGCATTTTCTTCAACCCACAAACTATGGCGGGCATTTCTCCGAGGCCACTTGGGCAGTTTTGCTACTTTGGTGTAAAAGTAACCTGAGACCCTGTTTTGGAAGGCTCTTATCTTTGTCATCAAACATCTTCTGTGAAAACTAAGACCATGGAGAGATAACCCGTATGAAAATCTAGAGCATAATAGTTCCATATAATTTTTATCATTCTCCCATGAGGTACGTCGGGCATTTTCCCAAGGCCACCTGAATCAGTTTTCCAACACTTCATTTTCAGGAATTCCTCCAAATTTTATCCTAAAACCCTATTTTGGCATACTTATAACTTTCTCCTCGGACATGCTTAAGAAAAACTGAGACCATGGTCAGGTAGACAAATCAACAGGCTATAGCCTAACCATATGATGCGGGGCATTTCCTTTAACCTATGATTTATGGCGGGCATTTTCTTGAGGCTACTTAGTCCGCACCGTATGGTCAGGTTGTACCTTGTTGAGCTGTCTACTTGACCATGGTCTCATATTTTCCAAAACTTGTCTGAGGAAGAAGTTATGGATCTTCCAAAACAGTGTTTCATGCATATTGAACCAGTCTAGGAAAGTGCAAAAATTTTCTAAGTATAAAATCAGTAGAAATGCCTGAGTGACCTTAGTAAAATGCCCGCCATGTCTTGTGGTTGGTGTCTAAAATTATTTTGAGAGTATGGGTCTCTATAATTGTGTTTGGTGCATCCAACCATATCATTGGTTTTTCTAAAGAGTCTATGAGGATGAAGATATTGATCTGCCAAAAGTGCTTCTTAGCTTGATTTGCACTACTCCAGTAAAATGCCCATTGAGGAGAGAGAAAGAGGCTTCAAGGGGTGAAATTGGTCTGGATGGAATCACCTTGTTGGCCTCTATTCATTGGTTGTCTCACACTTCCAATTTGGTGAAAAGAAAAATCTCTTCATACTATAAACCTAGGGTTTGATCATTTTTCCAAGTGTCAAAATCAACAGTTTGGAAGGCTAAGAGGTGAATTGGAAATGCCCCAGGGAGGTGTCCTTGTGCTGATAAAATCAATCAGGTGGCATAGGCTTGTTCCTTGATGAGCTGGATATCTATCCATAGGATCATACTTTCCTCTGGATTTCACACGTGTGATAAACAAGCCTACCAAAATAAGAAGAAGTTTGTTTTGATGTCCAAATAAGGTTTTAAGAGGCATTTGGAAATGCCCGCCAAAGAGTGTCCTTGTGCTAATAAATTATCCAGATGGCATGGACATGTTCCCTAGTGATCTGGCCATCTAGCTGTGGTGTCAGTTCTCTCTTTGAGGCTCACATGTGTGATATTTTGGCCAACCAAAATTGTGAAAAATAAGATTAAATGACACCTTATGATATGCTCGCAAGGGCTGGTAAAAATGCCCGCAAGGGCTTGTAAAATGCCCGCAAGGGCTTGTAAAATGACCGCAAGGGCTAAAGGTTATGCTCACAGGGGCTTAATGAATAAGCTCACAAGAGCTTAAAGATGCCCGCAAGGGCTTATGTATTCCCATAAGGGGATTAATGTATGAGGGCTAAAGAGATGTCCGCAAGGGCTTGTAAGATGCCTGCAGGGGTTTGAAAAAGGCCCGCAAGGGCTTGTAAGATGCCTGCAAGGGCTTGTAATTAAGACTGCAAGGTGCTTAAGGAATAAACCCATGAGAGCATGGGCTATGCCCACAAGCCAAGGGAGATAAGCTCTCAAAATTTTGGAGTATTCCCGCAGGTGAAAGAGGAGAAGCCCGCTGGCTAAAGATAAAGGCTAGCCCGCAGATGAACAAGCCCACAGGCCTGAGATGGAAGAAGCCCACAGATGACCAAATAAGGTTAATTAATTAAATTCATTAACGATTAAATAATAAATAGAATTATGAATTAAATGTTAAAAAGAACATAGATTTGAAGAGACAGGTAATTTATGCCCAATAATGTTGTTATTTCATCATATTATCTAGTTTGAATGGTGGTATCATTTCATTCATAACAAACGATTTTATCCACCGTCATTGTATGCAAAGTGGTGAAGAAAATAACATTCGTAATGAAATGACATTCATATGGTATTAATATATTAAGAGACTTATTTTGGTGATATTTATGGCCTTAATGTTTTAAGAGACCTGTTTTGTTGAAAAGTCCAAAATGATCATAACGCAACATTGTATGCAAAGTGGTGAAGAACAAAACATTTGTAATGAAGGTGAGGAAATTCTATGGACATGTGCGTATAAACTCCATTAAAGAAGGTAAGGAAGCACTTAGCTCGATGAAAAAAAGCTGTCATAGGTGCAAAAATGTCACTATGAAATTGTTGAGAATCATGCCTCACATCACAATAAAGTATAAACCAAAGCATTGGATGTAGAACCACTAACTCCTGGACATTAAGAAGATCTCAATAAAAAAATGAGGACTTCATAAACATGAATACCATATGAATGAGCATTGAATAAACATGAATACCATACTTCATAAGCATTGAATGTAGAACCACTAACTCCTGGACATAAAAAGTAAGACAACTAATTAAAGCATTTTCCATTATATGTCGATAAATACAAATCTCCATCATACAAAATTTTTGTTTCCATTATCTGTCGATAAATACATATATACATTGATTTATACATGTCTAGCATGTTTGTGAGATGGCTTCAATCCCTCCTCTTGAGCATAAGACAAATCTGAATGGTCTCTCTTGCCTTTCGTAGAAGACTGTAATTGTTTTGGAGTTGGACAAGGCACTTTTTGCAATTTGTTTTCAAGCTCTTTATCTCTCTGTGAAACTTTTTTTAAATTTCCAAGCAAAACATTTTTTTCCTCCATCAGTTTGTTCAACATTTCCACATTTTTCTTATACGTCGTTGATTCCTGTTTTTCCTTGACCTCCAATTGTTGTCTGGTATGTTTCAACTGATCTTTAAATTCAGTCAATTCACATTTCATATTCTGTATTTCTTTCTCGTGCTCTTTTTCCCTCGACTCTGTCTCGTTGGGAAGGACAGGAATTGCAATCATCGCAGCAGCTGGCCCTTTTAATTCCTTCTCCAAATAAGCAATTGTGGATTTAAGTTTTTGATTTTCCATATCACATCTCAAATGTTGAACTTTTCTACCTTCTAATATTTTTTATTCCAACTCCCTTATTTTTGCATCTTTCCTAGCCATCTTCTCTTTCATTTCTTTATGTAATGGTTATGAGCCAAACAAATCACCTAGTGCAATGCTTGTTGAGATGCATTCTTGTAGAATCTTCTCTTGATTTGCTAAGGAATTCTCTCGCTCTTCTAAGGACATTGTACATGTAGGTGTTTTTTTCCTTCTACCCTTACCCTCATATCCTTTGGTACCCTTACCTTCACCCTCACCACCTTCTTGATTGGAAATTTTTTTTCCTCTACTTTGGTTTTTAAGTTTTAAAGATTCAAAGATCCTTGATAACCTTGTTCCTTTCAGCTTATCAGCTTGCTTAGAAAAGGTTTTTCTCAAATCGGAAATTATTGATTCTAATTCTCCAACTTTTTTTCCATGGCTTCCCTCCCACTCTTTCAACTTCAACTGATATTCTTGTACTACATGTTCATATTCTTTAATTTTCTTCTCCATTACATGTAAAGGACCCATTTCTGTCCTCATTGGTGGTACATTGAGAACAGGTGGTCTTTTTTTCAACTCTTCTTTGAGTTCACTCACTTCAGCATTAGCTTTTTCCAAAGCCTCTTTATACACAACCCTCACTGACTTAATTTCATTTTCAGCATCATCGGTGATTTTTTCTACTTCTTTGGATAATAATTTAACCATTTTTGTCCTCATTGGTGGTGCATTGAGAATAGGTGGTCTTTTTTTCAACTCTTCTTTGAGTTCACTCGCTTCAGCATTAGCTTTTTCCAAAGCCTCTTTATACACAACCCTCACTGACTCAATTTCATTTTCAACATCATCAGTGATTTTTTCTACTTCTTTGGATAATAATTTACCATTTGTTCTTTCCCTTTTATATTTATGTCTGCTTTGAATTGATTATCCACAACTATCTTCTGCAACACCACTATTTGTTTGAGGCATTCTAAAATATTATCATCTTTTCTCAAGCACTCTTCCTCCCAATTGCATATATAGGAAGCTTGTTCCTTGAAATGCTCCATTTTATCATATAGGATGAACACTTACCTACTATCAAACTTATATGATGCAATGTCTAAATGCATAGCGTCAGCCCTTGATTCTGATTTGGAAGAACAATCATACTCAATTGCCAACTGTTTAGGAGGAATTCTATCAAGAAAATCTTGAGGAATGGAAAAGTGAGCAGTAGTTTGTTCCATTTCGTTGCCTATCACCTCCTCCCAATGACCTCTATCTACATGTCCCTGTAACTCTTTCAAATTTATGGAAGCACGAACTACATCATTTGTGACAAAATCAAGATACTGTACTCGTAATTCGCCATGGTGCTCAGGACTTTGTATTGGCGATTCCTCATTCTTTTCAGGAGGGTGTAATGGTAATTCCCCATGGTGCTCAGGAGATTGTAATAATTCCTCGTTCTGATGAGGAGACTGTACTGGAAATTCCTCATTATGTTCCCTGCTATTACGTTTCCTAACATATGTTTTATGAACAGGTGGTTTTGGCAAAGATATCTTTTCATGCTGGTTGATATCACCAATCTCTGTTTCAGTAGCATGGGGTCGACATAAATCAACAATTTTTTGAAGTGTGCCCGGGAAACTAAATTTAACCTTCCTTAATTGGATCTCTTTCAGGGAAGAGTGGACTTTCTTAGCCAATAGATAAATAATATCTACAGGTATATCTTCCACCCAATGTATCACTACCCGCATACATTCACCCGAAATGTCATGCGTGTGATGATTCGGAATTGTCCCTTTAAGGACAATCTGAATCAATGTTTTGTATATTCCAGGAGGGACATCTTGCATTTTTAAACCATTCCTAGGAACATTTACTTCTCTCTCACAAATTTTACTGGCCATCTAGTTCTTCTCCTGTTTGGAGATTTTCCTTGAGCTTAAAATTGCCCCCCTCTGCGTGGAATATTTGTAGCTTGGGAAACCAATTCAAGGTTGAGGTATACTCGCTTCCCAAAAATTATAAGTTCTGTATTCCCAGCATCATATTTCGAAATTGCCTCATCTATATCCGCATCAACATAACTGAACATTCCAAACAAAAAGTAGAAAACTTTTGCTTTCCTAAGGATAGTTTCCATACCTGGTGGCCACATATTTGCATCTCTCCATGCATCAGAATACTCCTGGAATTTTTTCATGTTATCCTATCATCTGTGGACGACTGTGTTTCAATTGGGGTTGCAAAGGAGGATGCTCGTGTTTCAACTGCGCTCATGGTAGAGGACTCCCCTATTTGAAGTTCGTCCATGGTTATCTAGGTTCGAAGCGGAGGTGAGGTCATGCACGCAGACTGTATTTCAGTCTCACAAATTATGCCCACGGACTGAATTTCAGGCTCACAAGTTATTCCCGCAAAGACTATTTCAACAACAAATTAGTGACCATGGAATTTTTAAAATGAGGGAATGCTTTGAAAGTAGTGAGCATGGAATTTTCAAAATGAAAATGTTGCCCACACGCAAAACTTTGGAGTATGAAAGTTTGAGAAATATTACGATGATTTAGAGAAGTTATTTGTAAATTTATTGTTGAGATAAAGCTTTTGCAACTCACTCAATGCAATGAGTGCTAAGTGGACTACTCAATATCATAATAAATTTGTCATCCTAAATAATACTGATGGGATATTGGTCATGCCTTAATGACATACTCTCTTAAAATAATTCAAAAATGTTATCTCAACTTTATAAGGTTCAAATTCTTAAAGAGAGATACTCACATGGTTTTGTGGTAATGGCTTGATTATAATTTATATGTAATTGTAGTAGACACTTGGACACCTATTGGAAGTAGTACACATTCAAGAATAGACTAGGAAAATGGCGGGAATTTTACAAAGGTCACTTAAGTAGTTTTACCAGTAATTTTATACTTAGACAATTTGTGCAATTTCTAAGGTGGATTTTTTATTTCATCAAAATCCTGGACCAATGCCACTAGATGATGTAGTACACCTCACTGAGCACACCTAAGCTGAGTTCACTCTCAGAATCATCTTCATTTTCCCTACGTGGGAATTTTACTGAACTTGGTGCAAAACTTCCTAAAACCCTATTTTGGCAGACCTATAACTTCCTCCTCTGACACTCTCAAGACAAAATGAGACCATGGTCAGGTAGACAAATCAATAAGCTAAATCCTGACCATATAGGGTGAGAATTTGCTTTAACCCATGAATTATGGTGGTCATTTTAATGAGGCCACTTAGGTAGTTTTACTCCCTCTGGTGCAAAACAGCCTAAAACCCTGTTTTGGTAGACTTATAACTTCCTCCTCAGACACTCTCAAGACAAACTGAGACCATGTTCAGGTAGATAGATCAACAAGCTTTAGCCTAGTGCTTCCAAATATTTTTTATCATTCTCCTATGATGTACAATGGGCATTTCCCCAAGGCAACTTGGACCAATTTTCCAACACAGCCATTTTTCAAAATTTCTCCAAAGCTTATTTTGAACCCCTGTTTTGGAAGACCTATAACTTTGTCATAAAGCACTCTTTTGAAGAAATGAGACCATGGTTAGATAGCCTATTCAACAAGATACATCTTGACAGGAAGGGTCGGGAATTTTCGTTAACCCATGAATTATGGCAGGCATTTTACTGAGGCCACTTAGGCAGTTTTACTCCCTCTGGTGAAAAACAGCCTGAAACCCTGTTTTGACAGACTTATAACTTTCTCCTCAGACACTCTCAAGACAAAATGAGACATGGTCCAGGTAGACATATCAACAAGCTTCAGCCTGGTGCTTCCAGATATTTTTTATCATTCTCCTATGATGTACGGCGAGCATTTCCCCAAGGTAACTTGGACCAATTTTCCAACACAGCCATTTTTCAGAATTTCTCCAAAGTTTATTCTGAACCCCTATTTTGGCAGACCTATAACTTTGTCATAAAGCACTCTTTTGAATAAATGAGACCATGGTTAGATAGCATATTCAACAAGCTACAACCCAACAGGAAGGGGTGGGAATTTTCCTTAACCCATGAATTATGGCGAACATTTTACTGAGGCCACTTAGGCAGTTTTAGTCCCTCTGGTGCAAAACAGCCTGAAACCCTATTTTGGCAGACTTATAACTTCCTCCTCAGACACTCTCACGACAAACTGAGACCTTTTTCAGGTAGATAGATCAACAATCTTCAACCTAGTGCTTCCAGATATTTTTTATCGTTCTCCTATGATGTACGGTAGGCCTTTCCCCAAGGAAACTTGGACCATTTTTCCAACACTTAGCCATTTTTCAGAATTTCTCCAAAGTTTATTCTGAACCCCTGTTTTGGAAGACCTATAACTTTTTCATAAAGCACTCTTTTGAAGCAATGAGACCATGGTTAGATATCCTATTCAACAAGATACATCCTGATAGGAAGGGGATGGCATTTTCCTTAACCCATGAATTATGGTGGGCATTTTACTAAGGCCACTTAGGAATTTTTACTCCCTCTGGTGCAAAATAGCATGAAACCTTGTTTTGGCAGACTTATAACTTCCTCCTCGGACACTCTCAAGACAAACTGAGACCATGTTCAGTTAGACAGATCAACAAGCTTCATCCTGGTGGTTCCATATATTTTTTATCATTCTCATATGATGTACAGCGGACATTTCCCCAAGGAAACTTGTACAAATTTTCCAACACTTAGCCATTTTTCAGAATTTCTCCAAAGTTTATTCTGAACCCCTGTTTTGGCAGACCTATAACTTTGTCATAAATCACTCTTTTGAATAAATGAGACCATGGTTAGATATCCTATTCAATAAGCTACAGCCTAACAGGAAAAGGCGGGAATTTTCCTTAACCCATGAATTATGCTGGACATTTTACTGAGGCCACTTAAGCAGTCTTACTCCCTCTGGTGCAAAAAATCCTAAAACCCTGTTTTGGAAAAATTATAACTTCCTCCTTAGACATGCTTATGGGAATATGAGACCATGGTTAGATAGCCACTTCAAAAAGCTATATCTGGATATTATGGTGCGTGCATTTTTCTCAAACCATGAATTATTGAGGGAATTTTACCAAGCCCACTTGGACAAGTTTTCCAACACAGCCATTTTCAAGAGCTTCTCCAAAGTTTATCCTGAAACCCTATTTTGGCAGACTTATAACTTTCTCCTCAGACATGGTTATGTAGAACTGATACCATGAATAGATATCCACTTCAACAAGCTATAGCCTGATATGATGGTGTGTGCATTTTTCTCAAACCATGAATTATGGCGGGCATTCTCTTAGAGCAGTTTTGACTACTTAAGTTCCATACTTAGTCAATTTCCAAAGTTTCACAAACTTGCCAAACTTTTCAAGAATGATGTCAGATTGCAACACTGACTTAATCATTTCACCAAAACACCATCATGTGTCTTTCCGGCTTCATCACACATGCCACATCATCATACATGCCACGTCATCACTTGTAGGTCCATTTTGGAAACTATGGTTTTGCTCAATAAGGGAGTGTGCAATTTTTGCACATGGGGGTCAAATTTGCAAAATCATCAACCGGGGACTTATGGTTAGCGTTCCCAGCTGGAAACTTCCTAGGCACACTTGTAGGACTTCCCAAAACTCGGTTTTGTTGCACAGTTGGAATTCTATGGCCTCGGTAGGCATCCAATTGGTGTCCCTAAAGGCCTTTGCGATGCGAGTTGGAACGAGCCATAGAATGAAGACCGTGGATCAGATCGAAAAACCGTCAACTCCGTTGGATTCAACACATCGGTATAGTGCTAGGAGTGCCCCTATCCTCTGGTCCCATGGACCAGGTGTCATCTTTTAGGTCCATTTTGGAAACTAGAGTTCTGCTCAGTAAGGGAGTGTACAGTTTTTGCACATGGGGGTCAACTTTGCAAAATATTCGACCAGGGACTTATGGCTAGCATTCCCGGCTGGAACCTTCCTAGACACACTTGCAAGACTTCCAGGAACCCAGTTTTTTTGCACTATTGGAATTCTATGCCCGCGCTAGGTATCCAAAAGGTGTCCCTGAAGGCCTTTGGGATGCGAGATGGAATGATCCATAGAATGACGATGATGACAATGATGAAGATGTTGATTAGGAAGAGGGAGATGACGACGACGACGACGATGATGATGATGATGATGATGATGATGATGAAGATGAAGATGATGAAGATGATGATGATGGTGGTGGTGGTGGTGCTGGTGGTGATGACGACGACAACGATGATGATGAGGAGGAGGAGGAGGATAAGGATGAGGATGATGAGGATGAGGATGATGATGATGATGACGATGACTAGGATGATGATGATGATGACAAAAATGATGATGATGATGATGAGGATGATGAGGAGGAGGAGGAGGAGGATGATGAGGAGGAGGATGAGGATGAGGGTGAGGATGATGAGGATGATGATGATAATGATGATGATGACGATGATGATGATGGTGCTGGTGGTGCTGGTGGTGGTGATGAAGATGATGGTCATGATGAAGATGATGGTCATGATGAAGATGATGATGATGGCGATGATGAAGATGATGATGATGGCGATGATGAAGATGATGATGATGATGATGATGAAGATGTTTATTAGGAAGAGGGAGATGACAACAACGACAATGACGATGATGATGATGATGATGATGATGATGATGGTGGTGGTGGTGGTGACGACGAAAATGATGATGATGGTGATGATGAGGATGAGGATGAGGACGATGATGATGAGGATGATGATGATGATGATGATGACGACTAGGATTATGATGATGATGACGAAAATGATGATGATGATGAAGATGATGAGGATGAGGATGATGAGGATGATGATGAAAATGAGGATGAGGATGAGGATGAGGATGAGGGTGAGGATGATGAGGATGATGATCATGATGATCATGATGATGATGATGAAGATGATGATGATGATGATGGTGGTGGTGGTGGTGGTGGTGGTGGTGATGAAGATGACGATCATGATGAAGATGATGATGACGGCGATGATGAATATGATGATGATGACGATGATGAAGATGTTGATTAGGAAGAGGGAGATGACAGAATGAAAATCACCCAATAAGGGAAAGTTATTAGATACCTAAGTATCCTTATGGGTGTCATTGTCTCATTAGTTCAACAAAGATTATTAAGTAAGATTGAAAGTAAATTACAAAAGGAATCTTGTCGAGATATATCTCTAGAAAGTAAAATTAGCATCTTGGATAGGACCTATCAACTAACCATTTTTTCCTCTTAACTTTATCATCATAATTAAAAAATGGAAATGGATTTAAGAAGGTTCTTATGGAGATGAAAATGAGGAAAAAATATCTATGTTCGATTGTTTGGAAAATTCATGCTTCCTTAGAGACAACATTGATTGGGAAATATGTACTCTTTATGAAGACAAAGGAGACCTATGTTTCATTGATATACATTTTGGAGGAAAACCTTGGCATTGGATTGGATTGTAAGATCGACATATGGAAAATCTTATCAATCTACTGTATGAACTTTTGGAAGCAAATTCTACTTGCAACAATACTTGGTATTATCAAAATTCACCTAATGAAGTTTCAGGTATACACTGTTGGCAATGTGGCAATACAAGTTGGCATTGGCATTGACAATAGATTTGTGATGATGAAAGTAGGGATTGATGTCATTGACAGTATTGATTCTACTGTATAATCATGACTGGAATAGGGATACTAATGTTGATATTATGGTGAATATGATGACATGTCTATGTTGACAGAGCCATGGATGAGGTAGTGTTGGTCACCCTATATGTCAATTAATTAAAACTAACACACAGGATGCTCAATATAAATTGTCAAACCCAGGGAGGTCTTTTATTTCAATGGCAATAAGCACAATCTATGCATAAACATGTTAAGCAGTTGATTAACTAAATGAAGATAATGATCCTACCAGTTTGTCTAGCGAAACTCGTCCCATAAAGAAAACTAATCTAACTCATACATCTAGGAATTCAATTGCAGCTACCTTCCTACATAAATCAACCTAGCAGTTATAAAATTAAGAATAGAAATAAACTAGATTACTTTCCCAAGAAGTTAAACCCTATAATTATCAAACTGCAATATTCAATCTTTACCAAAATGATCCATCTAGTATCTACTGTTACTCAATCACAATCTGCCTATTCTAATAAACCAATTGAAGATACAACAGCAACCAGAATCTAAACAGAAGCTTGAACTCTAACTGATAATTACTGGAAATCCTAGAAAGCATAAACAACTGAAAGATATTGGGATTGAGCTTGGTTGTTACAGCTGATTCGAACACACATGCATTAAACTGAACTAACCTACACAGTCGACTGTCACACCACTCTATTACATCTATTCAAGATGCAATCATGAACTACCAAAAGGAATGCTAACCTCTGTTGCAGCTAACAATAACATTTGCAATGATTCCACACCACACAACAGAAAGAAAGCTAAATTAACCTACCTACTTAAACCGGCTATCTCTGTGAGAAGGCGGGCCCTGGCCTTCTAACAGAGACACCGAGAATCACAACAAATTAAGACACAGAAATGAAGAATTTTTCTCTTATATTAATGATGGAAATTGATAGTCTTAGTGTTCTGTTACAACTTATGCAAAATGGTAATTGTCCAACCCCATGCTACAAGAGCCTTCTCATATTTATACATTGAAAGTACAAATCCCGATCCACTAAAATCGTGCAGCAATGAAGATCTCTGATCTTCATGCTGTGGAGTTACAACTAACTATTACAGCTGTATTAAATAAGTCTGTTACTCATGAAGGAGTTGTTACTCCAGTAATCAATGGATCAACGGATTTGGCCAGTTGGAATGTGACCTGTCTGTTGCAGCTGGGTTCAATTTCAGTGGAGGCCTGTTACAGATTCTCATGGAGGAATGCGTTGTCCCTTGGAGTATGAGGAATCAGGCTTTGAAGAGTAATAGCTGGCGCCATTTGGCTGATACACCTGTGCTTTAGACCTTGACTAAATGAAATCACACATATTAGCATAAATCGAGGACTAAGATCCAGAATCTTAACAATCTTAGGCATAAAACAAATAAAGCAATAACGAATTATACCTGTCAATATTATTGGTTGATCTGGAGAAAAGGCATAAGAATGGCTTGTGAAAATAGGATATAATCCGGGCAAAATGATGTAATAAGGATGGCCAAAAAGGGGCATTTCCTGGACCCAACAGGTAGTATGATGTCAAATAAGGAGGTGGAAGGAAGCATACAGTTGAAGTGGACTCAGATGGATTTGTTTACACCATAAATTCATTGTGTTGCATTGGATGTTGATGGGCGTTGTTACACTTGGGGCCACAATGAAAAAGTAACAGGACATGGAAGTATCCCAGATCAGCAAGCCGATGTGGACCAAAGGGAGTAGCTGAAGGGGCCAAGAAGAGGCAATAAGTTCAAATTCACAAAAGGCCCTAGCCATCACGAGGCCAAAGAATTTGACATCTCCATTTGGGAGATAACCTCCTCTGTAAGATGGAAATGGAGCACATGAGACGTGGTTTCTATATAGGAGGGATCAAAATGTAGAAGAGCCAAGGCAAGCTTTTCTACGGAGGCATTGCTAGGAAGCAACTGCTACGGAAGCTCAAACAAACCCTAGTGTCTGCATCCAGATGACCAGCAGAGAAACGAGCTTGGTAGAGAACTTGGTCTGGTATCTGTACAAGTCAAATTTTGTTTCCAGATTGAACAAAATGAACGATCTTCTCACAAATTCTTTCACCAATTATGTGGATCTCAAACGTGCAGCCTTGAAGGAGGACTAAGAGGCTGGTTCTGAGATGGAGATGGTAGATCTAGAGACTGAAAAAAATCTTGGGCTATTCTTTGAAGAAGTCGGTGGTATAAAAGCAGACATGGAAACTATCAAGGAACTTCTTGTGAAGCTGCAAAAGTTTAATGAAGAAACAAATCAATCATATCCACAAAATAGAGTATTTGATGGTGTCAATGGCTATCTCTGTGATACGAAGCATGGCCTATATCTGGTACAAAGCGATGGATATCATGAAAGTTCGATGGGTAGCATTTGATCGGTGCAAGAAGCAGAGGAGGTGAATATCTGTAGCAGAATCCATTATGAAGACTCAGCAAACGTCCGATCAAGTAATCGACAATGTCGATTGACTCATTCAGTGGAATTTATCCCACATTGGAAGTGAGGAAAGTTTCAATTGAGTTTATAAAGGCCAGCCTCACTATGGTTAATCAACGTGTAGTGAAAATATGGTGGGGGATATAGGTGCTTGGACTCCACGAGTAGTCACCAGCTTGGAGCCTAGGACGACCTGTCAGGCCCCCTACCTTTTTGGAAGAAGTGACAACATTCATTGACTTATCGAGGAGATGATATCGTCCGTTAGATTAATATTTTTTGTTGACACGATGGTCATATTAAGTGATCGTTGGCTTAGGTGCACTCATTATTTTGGTTGGTAGTAATACTGCCATTTTTTGGAGTTTTGGGCATAATTCCAAGTCTGGAGGATCACCAAGTTTGTTACCAATTGAACATACATCAGAATGTCGAGACCACTAATTTGTCTGAAGATGTAACGAAACGATAAACTGAAGGATCACCAAAGTTAGTTAGAATGAATCATTCACGATAGAACAAAATTAAAAATGACAAATTTGTTATGGTTTTATAATTTATTTATTTTATGAAGAGGTGTGATGGTTATGAAGAGTTATATTGAAGATTTTTAAGACCTATAAGTATTCCGAGATGTGAAGGAAAAAGTGTGACTGCAGTAGAGCAGCAGTTATGATATTCAGAGAATAACATAGAATATTTCCATATTGATGAACAAAGGGTGGCTAGGAGGAGCTAGGGCAGGTCGGTTCCTGCAGGGGAGTAGGTGCTTCCTTTTCAATTGTAACTGAATAAATAGGGGTGTGGGTGCATCCTGATCAGTTGGTGTTGATCCAAAGAGGAAGAAAACATCTTCCTTCTATTGCAAATTGTAAAAACAAATTTTGCAGTTAATAGAAAAGTGTTGGTGGTTTTTCCCTATTGGGTTCCATGATAAATTATTGTGTTCAAATTTGTTGTTATATCTACAAACCATAATTAACTAAGTAAAAATTGGTATAGAAGTTGTGTCACTGATTCACCCCCCCCTCTTAGTGACGGGACCTGATCCATCATACACAACTATCTTCCTCTAAACAATTAACAATCTTGGGGAAAATAATATAATTTCATACCCATCTTGTGGCACTAGATTTTTGCGCCTTTCCATAGTCTATGTGAGTCCTTATCCTATGCATGCAACTCCTTTACATGTTCAAATCCAACTATCTCAATACACATTGTAATCAATCTCGGTGTTATCCTAGTCATAGAGGACAGAGTTTAAGCATAGAGGACAGAATGACATATTTTAAGCATAGAGGATAGAGTTTTCTGAATCAAAACCACGAATTTTCAGATTTCGGCATGCCCTAAAAATCCCTAGACAAGACCGGACTGAAACTTAATACGTACGCCCAAAATCCCTTGATCAGATAGGCCTGAAAATCCCTAGACGAGATGGAAGTTACATATTTATATCAGGTAGTTGCAGGCATTTCAAAAAAATAGCGTAGATCTGTGATCGTGCAGGAGAAATGGAGAAGACTCAACAACCGTTCAATCAAAGGATCAGATGGTAGCGATTGATTTGTTTTTTGGGATTTATCCCACATTGGCAACAGAGTCTTGTTTGTAAGAGTTTGTATGGACAGACCTCTCTAGTTGTATTCAACGCATAGTGCAAAGGTATGGTGGGGGCTCTGGTTGCTTGGACTTCACAAGGAGTCACCAGCCTGGAGCCCGGGACGACCTGGAGGGCCCCTTACCTTTTGTAAGAGGCGACAATGACCATTTATTAACAACAAATTAAAAAATTATATGTTTTGATGGCTATGAAAAACATTTTTTTAATTAACAAATTAAAAATTAATATGTGTTGATGGCTATGAAAAACATTTTTTTAATGTACTTCTTATTGTTTAAAATGAAAGATATTTATTCCATCAATTTTCGCTCGCGAGGTTTATGAAGACAATATTGATGAAGAGGAGGAGGAGGAGGAGGAGGATGACGGCGATGACGACAACGATGATGACGAA
>BSBM01000981.1:75000-252500 GCA_027924585.1 Larix kaempferi
TATGTGCACATTAAAACCAAGGTAGTAAATTGTCAAGATCACCATAACAAATATAAAAGGTACTTATACTTGTAGTGAAACAAGGTAGTCAGAGGGTGTGTGCACATTAAAACCAAGATAGTAAAATGTCCAAAATCTCCATAACCAATATAAAAGGTACTTATGGAGTCACCCTCATCTATGTTATAAAATCGGGCCATGCCAGCCAAGGTAATGGCCACCATCAATGGAGGGAAATGCAAAATCAACCTTCTCTTCGCACTTGTGCAAACTTTGCAATAAATAAATTTTATAAATTTTAATGTCGATGCATGTACACTAATCAACCTTTTACATAGGCCTTGTTTGATTTGGGTAGAATGACCAAGCCGAACAATTGTAATGATTGCAAATAATACCTCCTTTGCATATATGTCTCCCTTGATATATTGTGTATGATTTGATCACACGCATTTTTTTCTCTTTTCGTATATGTTTCCTTGTTATCATGTTTCATATTCTTTTTCATTTAGTTTGTCGACCTCATTATTGTGTGCAAGTGGCTTTCATAGGCCATTCATTTGAATGTGTATATGTATATAAAATAAAATAGAAGTTTATTTGAATGTTTATATGTATATAAAATGGAAGTTTAGATTTATATTTTGCAACTTATTTGTTATTTACTATTATTGTATAAAATATTCGGTTTATACTTTATTTCTAGTTTGTTATTTACAATGCATAATGTAGTATATGATTAATTAGATAGGTTAGACACTTAGGTGTAATGTCTTTTGTTTTGTTTTTTTTGTTTTTGTTTATTATTATTATTATTATTATATGTATGTATACATTTGCAGACTTAGTTAAGTATGCAATAAATACATATGGTGTTGAATTTTATGTACTTTATGTACATTAGATGATTAGATGGTTAGTTAATTTTTTATTTTTTTTTTTTAATTAATGAGTATTGATTCAAATGGAAATTAAGAATCAAATATGAATATAATAATAATTTATATACATTAAATGGTTAACTAATTAATTATTTTCATTATTTTTAATTAATTAGTATAGTTTATAAGAAAATTAAGAATCAAATATGATTAGAATACACATGTCAAGACAAATATTGATGTATTGATTTTAATTCCTTATGAGAACCGAAACCAATTACTTTTAGTATTGCCATATAAACTTGAGAAACTTACGCATTAAAGTTGTTTGCAAGATAATACATCAAAACAATTAAATATTTTTTTTCCATTTTTTCAATTGGAACGAAATGGGAAAATGGTTGTCTTATGAAAAATGTGAGTAAATTCCATTTTATCTTTCACAATCTTACATGCAAATTCTTTTCGCAATTTCATTATGCAGTTATATTGGTGTCTACGACCTTTCTTTTATCTAATCGGTGGATCTTGAGTTTTTGTTTTTTGATTTAAGTTATTTGCATAGTCTAGATTTTTGTGTTTACATATGTTTAGTAGTATGGATGGAGACAGTTTTTCTCTGAACTATGAACATTAGAGTCATATGGTTTTTGAAGTTTATTTGATTAGGGATGAGTTATTTTCTTGAGAACTTACTATGTAACTTTGATTTTCTTCTGAAAATAACAAGTTGCAGTTTTTTCTTTTTGAAAAAAATATTGCAAATAAGTTCTAACACATGGAGGGGGTTTTCGAGCTCTGGTTTTTCAGATCTCATGGTGGCTTAGGTTAGTTTTTCCTTATGGGTGTCCTAGGAAGTTGGGCCCTTAGTTCTCTCGTCGCAGACAAGACAAATGTGGTCTTTTCTTCAGGTTTTTCGAGGAATGTTAGGTCCTCAAAGAATACCATAGTCAAGAAATAATTTCCGCAACACACCTGGAAGGATTGAGGGTAATCTTGTCTTTTTTTGTGTGTTTTAAAGGATCATGTGATGGCTTAATGCATAGGTTTTTTTCTTGGAACACGATTGCAGTGTTTCCATCATGCACTCATCATTTAGCTAACCACATGGTTGCTAGTTTTTTCTCCATGTTTTTTGGTGAAGGTATACTGATGTATTTCCCTCGGAAGAGTTCGAATAGGCCTTTTTCTCTTTTCTCTTCAAACAAGACGTCTTATACGTCGTTAGGTTTTCACTCCAAAGGAATCTCTTGCTTGTCTTCCTCTCTAGAGCTCTTCTCGAATGACAAAGTCAGTTGTCATCCTACTCTGGATAACCCAAAATTGCAAACGTTTCATAATAGTGTGCCTGAAACCTCTGAAGCAAGTTTGTGCGAGAGGCCCTCAGCCGAGGAGCGGCCTAAAGAACACATCTTGGTGAGCCATCGAAGGATTTCAGAAGATGTGGATGTAAACGTTCGGATTTCGATGGAAGGGGTTATAACTAAAGGATTTATAGAGGTGGTTAACACAAAGGTTTGTCCCATGGAGAGGGAATTTGGGCCTTCAAGGAAGAAGGAAAAGAGGTGTTTCAAGCAAAAGGCATCACAAGTTTGTATGGCTTTAGGTAAGGACGTCCCCATGAATGAAATCATATCTCTGTCGGAATTTGTGTTGGTAGGTAGGTTCAGAGGGAGGAGCATGTGAATGGAAACTTTGAGGGGCTGTGTGAATGATACTTGGGTTTTCATCCTGGGATACCTCTCCAGGTGCTTTACCATGTCGAAGGGTTGGTTAGGAGTTGTTCTTCATACTTCAAAGGATTTCACAAATCTTTTGGAGGGTTTTTGGTTTGGGGATAAGGTTACCATCAATATCAAGAGATGGTCCCATTTTTTTTACACTCAATAGGAGAAATATTTCAAGCAATAATTATGGGTGAAGCTCCAAGGATTACTTATCGTGCTTTGAAATCCAGACGTTTTTCGTAGCATTGGAATGAATTTGGGGGACTATCCACGATAGATTTCAATTTCAATACAACCGACATTATGTTTCTTGTAAGGATGTTGCTTGATATCGACTTGAGGGAGGGTCTTCCCTTAGAAATGAATATCTCGGTGGGGGATGTGTACACAGGTTCCATGCCTACGACCACCCGGTAAGTGAATGCTTGTCTTTTTCTAGGAAGCTTTGGAATAAGAAGACTCTTGGGGTTGAGACCTATCTGCATCAAAAGGGTTTATCCAACTTGGACCTTCGAAAGGGGTCTCAGGTTTCTAGAGTTTCTTTGAATTTGGGTGTGGTATTAAATGACTCTACTGGGGATTCCTCATCTCCTCTAGGGTTTATTGGTCCTTTGGATGTACTGGATGTTCGTTTGCGGAAGGAAAAGGAGGTTAGTCGGGTTTTGGATAATCAGATGGCAGTCTCGGCCTCATGCACATAAAAAATGTGATTCCCCGAATCCCCAGTTGAGTATGGGATTTTCCCCTACTCCCTCCTCCCTCTCGTCCCCAACGTGCCCAATGCATATGAAAATCACTATGCCAGGGAGGATCTGACTTTAGCGCAACCCATATGAAAAGAATATAACACATACCCAACAGTCTCCCACTTGTTGTTTTCTTTGCAAAATACTAGGCCACATATTGATAAGGTCACAAGTTCATGGAAGCAATGCCCATAGATTCTCTACACCAAGAAAACTTATTAGTACCAGAAGAATTCATCAACGATTTTGCAACATTCTATAAAGTGCCAACCTTCTCCATCAATACCTTCTTGCATTCAACCATATCTCTCACAATATGGTACTGCACATCAATATATTTCATTTAAAATGATAAGCATGGTTCTTTGCCAAAAATATTGCACTCTAATTGTTACAATCTAACCTTACAACTTTCTATACAAACCCAATACTTAAAAACAATATCTGCAACCATACAACATCTTTAATTGCGTGGGTGTATGCCATGTATTCAACTTTTGTAGTTAAGAATGAAACTACAACTTGTCTCTTTCCCATCCAATTGATAACTCCTCAAAATAGGTCAAACACATAACCACTTGTATATATTCTACAATCAAGATATATATATCCCAATCTGCATCAACAAGGCCTAGTATAGGTATTCCTTGGTAGTAGATTGCATAATATGTGGTGCCATGCAAATACCTTAAGACCCTGTTTATAGTTGTCTAATGCTCATTCCTTGGTTTTGACATATATCTACTCAAGACTCTCACTGCATGGGAAATGTCTTGTCTAGTACATACTATTGCAGACATTGAATTTCCAATAGCACTAGCATAGGGAACTTGTGACGTGTCTTATTCCTCTTCATTTCTCTTGGGACACTTGTCTGGAAATAACTTTACACCTACAATAATAGGGACCTCGACCAATCTATATGCATGCATACTAAACCTATGCAATATTGTCTCAACATATTTTCTTCGATTCAACTAGAGTTTCATGTTTGTACAATCTCTTTTAATCCGCATCCCCAGTATGAAGCTAGTAAAATCAAGACCCTTCATTTAAAATCTGGAGGATAGTTGTGATTTCACCTCCTTTATGACATTCATGTTGTTTCCGATCAACAACATGTCATGGACATACAACATTATATTAATGAAGTGGTAACCAACCTACTTAGAATATACATAGTGATCAACCTTGCTTCTCACAAAATCCAATTCATGGATATATGTCTCAAACTTTTGGTACCACATCCTAGAATATTTCTTTAGACAATAAAGGCACTTCTTTAGCTTGCAGACCAACTATTTCCTTCCTTTCATTGCAAAACCTTCTTGTTGTTTCATGTAGATTTGTTTTTCAAGATCCCTGTGTAGGAATGTTGTCTTCACATCCATCGGCTCTACTTCAATATCAAAGCAACACCATTATGCAAAAGGAATATAATATAATTTAATTTATCAAAGGGAGAATATTTCAATGAAATCAATTCCCTATACCAGTGAATATCCCTTTGCTACTATGCAGGTGTTGTACTTCTCCACATTACATTCAAAATTCAACTTCCTCTTAAACAACCATTTTGTACCAATGGGTTTTCTTCTAGCTATCAACTCAACTAGATCCCAAGATTCATTTGTATCCAAGGTATCCATTTCTTCAACCATGCCCTTCTTCTAGAGTTTACTATCCTTTGAATCCATTGATTCCTTAACAGTTTTAAAATCATCATCAATAATAGATGAAGAAAAACTAGAATTAAAATCAGGTGGGGAATACCTTTCTGGTTTCCTTATTTTATGACATGATCTCCTCAAAATTGGAGTATGAGGTTCTTCTTCTTTTGATTCCTCTTATTTTGTTGAGTTCTTCATCCTCCAACTCAAACTCTATTTTCTCTAGTTCCTTTTCCCTTGGTAGGACTTACTATTTGGGAAAAAATTTAACCTCTCTAAAGGCAACATCATGACTGTAAACAATCTTCTTAATTATTTTCTTCCAAAGTTTAAAACCTTTCACACCATCTTTAGAACTAGTAAAATTACATTTTTCAACTTTATTATCCAACTTACTCATTGTTTCCTTTGGAACATGTACATAAGCATCACACCCAAAAACTCCCAGATGTTTAAGAGAGGTTTTCTTACCAATCCATGTCTCATGTGGAGTTTTTTCAACCAATGTTTATATGGGTGATGGATTTACCAAGTAAAATGTAGTATCCATTTCCTCTACCCAGAATTCTTGTCCTAACCCAAGACCACTGAGCATGCTCCTTTCCTTTTCCATCAATATCATATTGATTCTTTCTACAACTCCATTTTGTTGAGGTGTGTATTGAATAGTCTTCTTCCTTTCTATTACGCACTTCTTAAAGAATTACTTAAATTCATCTCCACAAAACTCTCAACCATTATCTATCCTCAACACATTTATTGTATTCATTGTTTGATTTTGTACAAGAGCCTTGAACTCTTTAAATTTATCAAAGACCTCATATTTATTTCAGAGGAAATAAATCCATGTGTTCCTTAAGAAGTCATTTATGAATGAAACATAATACACAGATTTACGTAATGATGGAAGAAGCACATAAACACATCACTATGTATTAACTCTAACATTCCGTTTGCTCTTGTAGCACCATTTGAGAATCTTACCTAATTTTGTTTACCATATAGGAAATGTTCATAGAAATTGAAATCTAGTGTGTAATCAAACATACCTTTACCATGTAATGCTCGAAGGCCCTTCTCTCCAATATGTCCTAGTCTTTGATGCCATAGCATTGTCTTTTCTCCAGAGATAGTAAGGGTCATGTATTATTTATTTTACCCCTCAATAACAATAAGGCTATTACACCCATCGATGATAGTGCTTCCCAACAACTTGTACGAATTTCCATTCCAAACTCCCCTCATCGAGACCATTGCCCCTTGAACCTTTTTGCATGTTTCTTTTCCAAACACAAACTATATGCCTGAATAACTCATTTTATTGATGATATCAAGTTTATAGCTAGCTCTAGAATGTGAAAAATATTAGGGAGAGTTCTAATCATTCCATCCTTGAGCAGCAACTTAACTCTTCCATGTCCTATGATTCTAGCTATCGATCCATCTCCCAAAAAAACATCACCTCCATTATACTTTTCAGATTCATAAAATTGTTAAGTTACAACATCATGAGTCATTCTCTAGGTCAATCTTGTGTGACAAGATTGAGCCTCGTGTGTCAAGGTAGTGATTTATAGGAGCCTGAGTTGGACTCAAGAAACTTGGAGAAGAATATTTAGTTGGACTCAGAATGGTTAAGCTTCATATGTTGAGGCAAGTGATTTGATTGTCAAAGTGATGAATCGATGATGTTGTATAGTCTTGCTATTCAAGGCTAAGGTCTTGTGTGTCAAGACAGATCATCGTGTGTTGAGGTGGTGCCTCATGTGTTGAGGTGATGCTTTGCATGTCGAAGCATGTATGGTGTGTGATGTACTACTAACCATGGTTGAGCTATTAAGTCTCCTCTAGAGACTGGCCACCTATAGAGTGAATTACTTTAGCATATAACCACTTGGAACAATAGTAGGATAATATGATCACATCATTGGGAAAATATCCTCAGTATATTTGATATGATAATTAAGCTGGCACATGTAGACCATGCAGATAAGACAAGAGATAAAGATAAGATGTGATAAGATATGAGAGAATTCAAATTGCACATAAAAGAATTAATTAAGAGAGAATTCAAATTGTTAAACTTCAATTAAGACTTCAACAAATCAAAGGAGAACTTGAATTGATCACTACAGTGACGTTAACAAGAAAGAATCAGTTAAGAGAGGTAACTAAGTGATAACAAAAAAGATATAGTTAACTAAGTGTTATTGCATGAGGCCACTTATGTTAAACTAAAAGACGACACTTGAGTTGCGACATTTGGATGACGACACTTAAGTTAGCCACATAAATAGGTGGGCAAGCTTTCAGTTAAGGGGCAAGTTCATCCTAAGACCCAGTTCAGTGACTTAATGCACTACATGAGAAGTGGGGTGCTCTTCTTCATGCAAGATTCATAGATCCAGATGGAGGGCAAGTTCGTCATGAAGTCAGAAAATAAAAATAGAAGCTGATGCATGTGAAGAATATATAAATATGTTATATAGGATTTAGGAATTCAATGTGAAGCGAATTCTCTTATTCCTTGAAGGAAAGGTTCTTCTATTTGTGGAGGATATTATTTTGAGTCTCTCTTCTTTATAATTTTCTCTTGCTCTGTAATTGCACCAGGGGTGCTTGATGTAAAAGACATTATATGTTATCTATCAATATACTAAGGAAGGTTTTGTCAGGGTTTTCTCCCTTAAGTCATAGAGGGTTTCCCCAAGGTAAATTCATGTGTCTAATGTGATTTCTTATATGTATGATTGTTATTTGATTTCAAGTACTATTGCATTTCTAAATTAAAGGTCGAAAATTAACAAAAACAACTCCTTGTGAGGAATCAAATGAAAAGAATCACTTTAGTCAATCAACCATACATCACAATCTGAATGGTACTTGTCGAATACATGTACACATACCATCCTTTTGAGGAGGTATTAACCTCTATGGAAGGGGCATCATCAAATCCCTTCCCTTTGTCAACATTTTTAGATCTACAATCCTTCTTATAATGCCCAACTTTACCACATTTCCAACATTTCCTCGAATATTTTCCTAGAGATTTATATCTCTCCCTTGAAGAATTAATTTTATTTCTATCTTGGGGATGACGTCTCATGAACAAGGCATCTATGATCTATGTATTCATGGTTTTTTACCTCATTTCCTCTAATAAAAAGGAAGGCATTATATCCTCAATTTGTAATGTGGATTGAGTAGCAATACAAATTACTACAACCAAATTATCCTAAGAGTATGGAAAAGAACATGAAAAGGTAATACACTTATCTTCTTCCTGCATCTTAATATCAATAGAGACAAATCGACTTACCAAAGTATGAGAGACATTTCGATAATTTGACATTGAGTTTCCTTCATCCATTCTAAGATGATGGCAAATTCTTTCAAAGAAACAACTTGTTTAGTAGGGACTTTGACTGATATAAACTCCCCAACTTATCCCACGGCTTCTTTGTGCTATCTTCTCCATAGACATTTAAAAACATTGAATATGATGGGAAAATTCAAATCATACTTCTCACCTTTCTTGCAACTTTTCCTAGTCTTCTTGTGATATAGCAATAGGTTTTCTGTCGTTATCTACAACAACCCACTACTCTCTATCTACAATAAGATCTTCTATCTTGAACCTCCATAGCTCAAATCTCTGATGCTTAAATTTATGAATATCGATTCTAGAATTGCTCACCATTTTTTTCAACAAACGAATCACCACCTCAAATATCCCATTAAACCCAAGTTTATCATGGACTCAAGATAATTGCTCTATAAAAAAAATGAGCAGAACCCTTAGTTATTGAGGTGTCCTCCTAAAGACAATAATCGTTTTGTGATAGCAAATGTAATTTTTAAGCCTGTGAAGTGAAACAATGCATACAAATTATGTATAAAAACATAAATTAAGCAATGGTGCACACACAATACACAGATATTTTCCTTGGAAACCTTTAACTAGTAAAACCAACAAAAATTAGAGCCACATCTCTCTCTTTCTCATTTCATTCACTTAATAATTCACAATACAATATTTTGGTATTTAACAACATCCAAAATCCTAATTCCTTAACCTAGATTGGATTAGAGTCCCAATCCCTTGTCTGGAATTAAATTAAACGTTGGGCCGAAAAGTTTAAAAAAAAAAAGGAATTTGGGATGTTTCCCCCAACCTCCAACATGGGGCCCCGCACCCCGCCCTCCTTGAAACACCTAGTGCACCTAACTCATACAAAAATCACTATACCAAGGAGAATATGACTTTGGCATAACCCACATGCAAAAAATGTAACACATACCCAACATAGTGCTAATGTGGAACTACCAAGTCACAAAGATTCACAAAGGCTTCAGAAAACATAAACTAACTTCATTATGTAAATTTTATGTCTTAGAAATTGGTTTATCAAAATGAGTTTCTCTTTCACAAATCTCTTAGCCAAAAATATAATATCTATACCAAAAAATATTAAGCAAAATAATTATCCCTATCATGAACTACCCTACAAACCTCACAACGAACAACTGAAAAGCTACTTACTCGTAGTTTTAATTTTTTAAATATCATTAAAACACCCAACAATATAATTTCCATACCATGGTCATCTACGTAAATGATAACGATTATGATGAAATTGGAAACTAAATTCTTCACACTCATATTAGAGAAACACCATCATGAATTTAACTTTTTTTCCCGAGAAAAAAGCATACTATTGATATTCAACTTTGAATCAAATAGTACATGATGTTCATTGATCAGTATCAAGGATCTACCACCCTCAAAAGAGTGTGTAACAGGAATAACTTATACATTCAAAACCAAAAACAGACCAAAAGGTCCTTGGCCCAGCATATAGCTGTTTACAGATATAACATGTTAAAAAAAACTATAACTTATTTACAGCAAACAGTGGATCAGTCTAAATAGTAAAATCTGCCAGTGTCTACACACTGGTTCTCTAAGTATTCCTCCCACAAAATGTAATCTTCAGTAGCAGCCAATGCAGATTTGGAGAGTATGTCTGCCAGCACATTATGCTCCCGATAAATGTGCTCCAAAGTAAACTGACCCAGCTTCAGAAGTTCCTCCTTAACACGGTCACACCAATAGGTAAAATTTAAAACATTCAGTTGATATTCACCCAATGCCCACTTAATAGTGACCCTGGAGTCACCAAAAATAAGTGCATTAACTAACCCAAAACAATTTGCCACCTTGGCCACACACCATAACGCCAGGATCTCAGCCTTCATGTTGGAGCCTTTACCACATTTCATCTGCAAAGCAAAATAATGCTCACTATTAAGATATATGAGACCACCAGCCCCACATTCACCCGAGTCCAATGCACCATCAAAGAAACATATAGGGTGTGTAAATGTGAAGTTCAACGATCCAATGTTTCGAAGACTCCGGGATTTACAAACCCCCTGCACTTTCGAATAATAGATGATAACCATCTCAGACACCTGCTGCAACCGAGGTTGTAAATCATCAAAAATAGCCATATTCCTGGCTCTCCAAATGACCCAACAAACATAAATAGGCAAAATCTGGTGTTCCCTATAGTCAGATCGCCAATTGTACAGAGAATTTGCAATGTAATCTCCAGCCCATCTAATATTAATATGAAAATAATGATAGAGATGTTCCCAAAGAGCCATGGTAAAGGAGCACTCCAGAAATAGATGCTTGGAAGTTTCCATATTGCTGCGACACAGTAAGCACATGCTAGGACCAGCCCATCCCATAGTTTGAAGGTTCTCCCAGGACTTCAGTCTATCATGTAATGCCAGCCAAAAGAAACACTTCATCTTGAGTGGTACAAGCCACTTCCAAAGTATGTTGTACCACCACTGCTTCGGGAATATGCATATACCTTTAATCAAATAATTGTATGCTGAGCTCACAGTAACGGACCCAGTATTGTCATTCCCACACCATACAACCTTGTCAGCACCTTCGATGAGCCGAATACCATTAGTGTTCAGTTTATGAATATAATACCTCCATTCGTCAATGCAAGCAGGACTTATCTGTAGGATGTCTTCAGTCAGCCAGTGACCAGTATGTGTATTACCAATGGAATTCAATGTAACATAACCACCAGCCCGCAGTTGCTGTAGCAGTACTGGAGATAAACAGTATGAATCTTGTAACCCCACAATTGGATCTACCCCAATTGCAATCTCTTGCCCACACCCAACTTTCCAACAAAGTTCCAATGCCAGCCATTTGTAGACTTTCAAAAATCCATTCCACATGGGGGACACACCTCAGACCTTCTTAGCAGGAGTACGCAGCCAATGTGAGACTTCAAGTTTTATATATTTTTGATGAATCAGGTTCGACCATAATGTGCTGCCAAAAATGGCACGCCACAGGCTTTTTAATCTCAATGCAGCGCTAAAAATCGAGAGATCTCGGATACCCCATCCACCTGCATCAAGAGGCAATGATATCCTTTCCCACCCCACCATCACCAGATTGTGCTTAACTAAGCCACCAGACCATAAAAAATTGAACATCAATCTACGCAAAGTATTAATAACTGAACTTGGAATGGGCAAAAGAGAAAGCCAGTACACCGGTGTTCCCAACAGGACAGACTTCACCAAGGTTAACTTACCCCCAATCGACAACAGGCGATATGTCCAATTGGAAATCCGATTCTCAAATTTCTTGATGAGCCAATCCCAATCCTTGATTAAATATCCATTAGGCTTAAGTGTAAATCCCAGATACTTGAAACCATCATTGATACAACAGTAATTATATGGCAATAGATTTTGAATCTCCAGCACTCTGTCCTCCGAGATCAGGTTCCCATAAAAGCAAGTCTTTCTAATACTGACAGCCATCCCAGAAGCCTTACAAAACAATGAAAGAATCTTCTAGAAATATCTCCATTCCGAAACAGTATCCAGACCAGCAAGCAGAACATCATCAACGAACAAAACATGTGTAATATAGAAGTCTTTAGCAATTCTGATACCAGTAATCTTACCCTCCCGTTTAGCTTGTGAGATCATTCGGCTGAGGCCTTCAATAACCAGCAGGAAAAGAAGAGGAGAGAGTGAGCACCCCTGACGAATGCCGCTAGAACAGCTGAAAAAAGAGGTGGGAGCCCCATTCACCAGAACCGCTATATTAGCAGTGTCAACACACGCCATAATCCATTTAATTGCCATTGCCGGGACCCCAATTTGGATCAGGATTAATCTAAGAAAGTCCCAGTTAACTCTATCATAAGCTTTCTCTAAATCAATTTTGAGAAAGATAGCTTTTTTCTTCTTATATTTAGCAGAATGAAGAATCTCCTGCGTAATGCCCACAGCATCGTGAATCTGTCTGTCCTGTAAGAAGCCAAATTGTTCCTTAGAGATGTATCTAGAGAGCACTGGTTTCAACCTTCCAGCAATTATCTTTGAGACAATCTTGTAAACCAGGTTACAAAGCGCAATTGGTCTGAAGTCACCAAATTGCTTCGGATCATTGACCTTGGGAATAAGAGTTAAGAAAGTAGAATTTAAAGCCCCAGACATATAACCCTCCAGCCTGGTGTACTCCACCAATCTGACCAGTTCATCCCCCATTAATTCAAAAAACTGTAGAAACAATTCCACCGTCCAGCCATCAGGGCCTGGACTCTTCTCCTTAGTGAAGAGTTTCAGTGTACTTTCCACCTCTTCCAATGTCACTTCCCGATAAAATTCCGCAGCCGAGGTATCACCAAAGAACCTGGGAAAGTGCTGAATCACCTGCAGCTGAGATTCTAAATCACAAGAAGTATCAGCAAAGTAAATATTGCGAAAATGCTCCAGAGCCAGTTTCTGGATCTCATGTTGGCTAGAGATAACAGCCCCCGAGCCATTATTAATCTGCCAGATAGTATTACTATTCCTACGGGCCGCAGCATAAGAATGGAAGAAACGAGTGTTACTATCCCCGAATTGAACCCAAAGAGCCCTGCTCTTCATACGCCACTCCATTTCTTCTCTTAGAAGTATCTCATGCTTTTCCTTCTCAAAATCCTTTATACTATTGTAGTTCCCATCATCCAAAGACCCACTCCAACTCCTGCAATAAAGTTCCTGTAGCTGACCTTCAACCCACAACAGTCTCTGCCTATCCGAATGTTTTTTCATATGTATCCAGCAAGATACAACCCTCTTAAACTGTTGTAACTTCCCACAGAAATTATCCCCTGGGTTAAGTTCATTATCATCCTCGATATTCTGCCATTCCTCCTTTGAAAAATGGACAAATTCATCCAATTTAAGCCAAGAACAATCAAACTTATATGGAAAATGCTGTAACTTAGCACAGTCCTCAAATTGAAGAAATACTGGCCAATGATCCGATATTTTGTTCCTTCCAACCCAGCTTTTGTATCTACCAACAGCTTCCAATAATGATTCATGTACTAAGAACTTATCTAATCGCTTATATATCCCATCTGAACCGCTTCGTCCATTAGTCCAGGTGGGGGTATAGGCACCTGTGACAACATCAATCAGCTTGTTGTTAACAATATAATCACTGAAAAAATTTGAAAGTGGATCCAACTTCGCCTTAACCCCCCAAATTTCATTAGCAAATGGGGTAAAATTTAAATCCCCCACCACCATAATATTCTCCAACAACAGTAACCCAGAGTTCTGTAAACCCAGCCAGAAACCCTCTCTGTCAATGTAAGGAGCATAGCAATTGAGTATGTTCATCTGCAAATCAAACATTTTACAAGTCCCTTTCAGTAATAGACCCCACCGGGTCTTGAACACAGCAAAAGAGAAATATCGAGGATCCCAAGTAGCTAATATGCCTCCCGACAATCCAACCGAGCTCATTGCCGCAATTTCCCAGCTAGGTACAATACTAGCCACCCTAGAAATCGCCACCTAATCATTGCACATCGTTTCTTGTAATAGAACAATATTCGGGTGAGCAGTAGAAATGAGATTAGAGAGGACCCTGGCTCGTACAGTCGCTCCCAATCCACGTATATTAAGTGAGCAGATTGACATTAAGACCCACCTAAATTACGGGGAATATCTCTAAGGCCCCCAGTGTCAGAAATCATATTAAAATTCTCCAAAGGAACTGCTCCTGTTACCCCACTAATGTCTCCGGACTCAGGAATGTCCACTCCAGCATCCAGATCATTGAGGATACGATCTGTGACAGAAACCGCCAGCTTAGAAGAGGAGTCAATCCCCCCCAGACCCTTCCTACCACCTCTCCGAGGTTTTCTGAGCGTAACATTTTGAAACCGGGACGAAAGACAAGGTTGCACCAATGGGTTTGTAGAGGGGTTCTTGGAATAAATAGGCAAAGGAGTAAGCATGTCACTAACTTCTGAATCCCCAGTAACAATAATAGCCTCTCCACCAAGTGACCCTACCCTCCCCAAAGTCTCACCAACCAGACCAGACGGCTCACCAACCCTATCCTTGTAACCCGACGACTCAACAGAGGCAGGAAAACGATCAGGAGAAGTATCAAAGGAATGTGGGTATGTATCCGAAACAGGGTGAGAGTCGCGTAATTCCCCTGGGTTCTCTCCCAAATGACCTCCGTCAACCTTAAGCGGATCCATAATCTCAGCAGAAGGGACCCCCGGAACCCCTTCCTTACCAGTAGGTACAATGGGGTCCCCCACCGATTTCCTCGTAGACACCAATAGTTCAGTCGCCTCAATACAGTCCAGTTCATCCTCAGATATATAAGGGATAGGGGAACCAAGTGCAGGGATAAACATACCTGGAGATACCGCCGCTTCAGGCACACAGGCCTTCAGATAAGTCTGTTGAAGATCAGTAGCCCCATAATGAGTCGGCGACCTCTTCGCAAGAGTGGGAGATCTGTTCCCCGGACAATGACTTCGAATATGCCCCGTCTGCGAACACAAATGACACCGAAATGGCATCCTGAAGTAGTCGAGTCGCTGCCGCCAAACCCTATCACCCCAATGAAGTTCAACTTCTGCAGGTAGTCCTAATGCCATATTGAACTCCACCATAACTTTCGCCGCCCTTCTATCAAACCCAAAAAGAGAACTATTATCCAGTCGGACAAACCTGCCCACAGTGTTGGCTAACCCCATAAGTATATTTTCCGTCCAGAGCTCAATCGGTAAGCCGGGGATCAATAGCCAGAGGTGACGAAATTGTTGTTTCTCCCGCAGGGGATCAAAGGAGAGATGCCACTTCTTGAGGCAAAACGACCCCTCTTTGAAACACCAGAAACGTCTCAGTACTAGACCAACGTGCTCAGGTTTAGTAAAGATGATCATAACCCACCTATTCAGCAGCATCATAACCCGTGGCATGTCTCCACAGAGTGGAACCCAGTTCTTCCGTACCCAGTCCAGTAGTTCCGACTGGTCACCGCTAGTGAATTCCAAACGCCCGACAACAGCCCGGGAATTTAGCATCCTGATACGGTCCAGATTAGTCTCCACGGGTATAGAGAACTGCTCTAAACCCTACCTGACCTTTAACGGCTTACCCTGTCTCCGCTTGCGGGCCTTCAAACCCCGAAACCTACTCGCCCACGGCTGCGAACAGTAATCATCCTCCTTCCCCCGACCGCCCACGCCCTTCTGCTGCGGAAACCCTCCCTCCTTTCCAGAACCCTCTACAACATTCACGGGAAGTCCATCGATACACCCAAAAACACCCGTCATATCAATACCCAGAATACCAGCAGTTGTCAGTCACAAGTGCTGCCCGTACCACCTAAACCTGCAGAAAGTGTAAGCACCACAATAGCCAAAAAAAACCGCTAAACTAGTCCAATCCTCACCAACATTAGAAGGTTAGTAGTGAACCAGCTGCAAATCACCTCCCAAACACCGTCAAGGTGAAAATAATAGGGTATCCGCCACTAACCACGAGCAGGAGACTAATACCACCCCCCCAAAGTAGCCGGGAGTGAGTATAGCAAACAACCAGTTGACATGCAGGAGACTAATACCAACCCCCCAAAATAGTCGTGAGTGAGCATAGCAACCAACCAGTTTGACAGCAAAATAATATAAACTTCCCACTTTTTTGTTTTGGTTGGTACTAAGTTGGCCCCATCGGGGCCAACTGGACTCCAAAGGCTTGCTGACAAATGTGGATAGTCACTATCTCCCCCTACCAGCCATTCCTGCAGTAATCAGTCTCCATACGTAGAAACCCTAACCCTGGTTCATCTCCCAACTTTATCCATGAATTTAACTTGAAAATATATGATTGTTATTACATTGAAACATCTATTAATATATTATTCAATACACAATATACATGAAAAAAACACTATTTTCCATCTAGTCAAAGAAAAAGTTCTTGTTGTTGTTCGACTATGTATCTCACAGTCAAAATTGTAAACGTTTAATGAATCAAATGTCCCAACAAGATATTGGTAACCATAATAATAACGACTATACGTAAAACTAAATATGTTAATTTATCCTAAATAATTTACCTAATACACTCAATATCTATAAAGGAAGGATGCATTAATCATTCAGTGGTTTTCTTGAGTGCTTATAATGGTATAGGGAAGCACTTTCTCCACCGGTTCAAACAAAAAATATTTACACACTCGAAATCCCAATTTTACAAAACCTAAGAATAAATTGTACACTAAGCCCTTTAGTTGGGAAAACTATAAATTGCTATGAACTTTTCTCAAAATTTGCAATTCTTCAACTTTCACAACAGTCAATTTTGTTGCTAAATTATATTATTTATCAATAAATAAATCAAACTTTCTTTACATAATAAGGAAGTATGCACTTAGCCCGATGACTTAGCTCAAGTGGTTGAGAGCTGTGAGTTGTAAGCAGAAAGTCTCAGGGTCAAATCCTTGGATGGCTATGCATTGATATATAAGGGCCTCACTTGATGTCTCCACTGGGTTAGGTTCCATAATCAGAGCCAGCAGGGTGAGGCCCCTTCGGGTGTCCCCATGTGAATTCTTCCTGTAAACGTAGCAACTCCTCTCTGAGGTTGTAAACCACATTGAAAAAAGAAAGAAAAAAAGTATTTAGATCAACTTTACAGTAAGATGGTTTTTCCTTAACCATTGTTTAGAAATAAGATGACATGGAGAAGTAACATTATAAAATGCATATTCCATTATATTCAATCCCACGGCCTTCCTGCCTAGATTTCTGATGCAATCTCAACACCTTCATGCCTAAACTCGCGACATAATCTTAGTGATTCCATACCCACATTCCCGAACTTGGTTCATAGGAAACAAGATGGAGATTGAAGAGTAAAGTAATTAGCTTGTTTTTAGTTTATGGACTCGTTGAGCTGGAATTCCTCCACATATTCAAACTTGGGAATGGCAAAGGCATTATTTGTTGTGTTTATGGATTCACCCCAAAGAATTTCAAGAGTCGTTGATGCAGCAACACAAACATAGTGCAAGCGTCTCGAAGATGAATTTAACTTACAGGAAGTGGTTTGATAAAATCCATGGCACTTTATTGGAACTCTGGTGTTTCTTTGTCTCTGAAAGAAGAGCAACTAGAGCAACTAGGATGTCATAAAAATAATAAATCTTGCATTATAAATGGATATCGCCTTTAAGAAAAATATTGTGTGCATGGATAGATAGATGGAGATTAAATCTATTAACAATAAATGGAGGTTAAGATGCATTGATAGATGAAAAGTTAAGATATGTTAGATATGACAACTCAAATAATTTGGATCGTCATCTATTGAAACTCTTCCAGCGAGACAAGACAACTATTAACATAAACATAACGTTTTATTAATTCCATTCTCATACTATCTTTCTACCAAGTTTAGGTACATTCATATGCACAAGGATCTCTAGGTCATTTGCATAAAGTTTTATAATAAAGTAATATTAAAATATTACTTTATTACAAGTAACTTCGTGAGTTTATAAAATGAACCATAAAGCCACCGGTTCAAAGCCTCCAATGCCTACAAAGAAGGTAATATGCATTCAAGGTTTATTCACACTTAGTCCATGTGGGGAAGTGTAATGTCCCCTCCCCAAGGGTTTCATGGCCATCCTTCTACCTTATCAATTTTTATAGGTTTTGGAAAAAAAAAGTATAGGGGTTAATTTTGAATATATTAATTGTCAAGTTTAATTAAATTTGGAACTTAGGAAAGTGTGTATTGTATTAATTGTAAATATTTTATTATTATTTAATTTTTTGATGAGTGGACATGATTAGGTGGCTAGGAGGGTGTATATGAGATATGTGGACTTGTTGAGCTGTCGTACACAATGGCAACTAGAGGAAAAGCAAAAAAAATCCATAAATCCACTGAAAAGATGGAAGGCAACAAAAAAACAGGAAAAACTCAAAAAAGCAGAAAGCAGGAAAGTTCATAAAAGCCTAAGAAAGTAGAAAAAGCATGGAAAAGTAGGAAATCAAATAAAATCCAAGAAAAGCAAGATGTTTCCAAAAGTAGAAAACCAGACAAAGTAGAAAGGCAACAAAGCAAGGAAAAAGAAAAGCAAAAGCTATAGTAACAAAATTAGTTAATGAAGGCGCATTGGTTGAGGAGGATGAACTACATTCAATGTATCTGGAGACCAATTCATCTTATAAAAGAAGGAGGTACACCCCAGTGCACATACTTTGGTTGATGTCTTATTATATTATTGGAGAGCTTTTGCTTCTCTATGCTTGGGAGATGTGCCCCTTGCAACAGTAGGGAGATGTGCCCCTCTGTAACCAGTAACTAGTTGGAGTATTTGCTAACATTCCAATTGGTGATTGAGGAGAAGGACAACCAGTCCTTTTCATAGAAATTCAAAGCATCTATTTATTGTCCATTTGTGGATGAAAGGGTTTCATTTGAAGCTGCAAAACATATTCTTGACTCCCTTTCATAAGATCCAGTGGTTGGTGTTCTTGTTGTGTGGTTCAATCCCTTCATTAAGTGGAAATAATGTTGAAAGGCCGAAATGGAGATTTTGGTTTCAACATTTATGAGAATTTTTGGGTTATGACACTTGCTCCATTGCATCCAGAAGTTCGTTTCCAATAAGAAACACCTTTTGTCTCATCAAAAAAGGTGTATGGATGACCAAGATACAATCATTTTCACCGAAGCCAAGGTTTCAATGTTGAGGAGCGCACCTGTGCAACTCTATCTTTGTATTTCTATATTTTTGAACCGTGTAAGAGCCCCATACTATTCATACACCTCTAGTGAGATATATTATGATGTTCTCTTGCTCATGGCTCTGATCCAGTTGTGAAATTCCTTTCTGTTATTCTCAAACATTATATTCCTACTTCAATGTTGTAAGATCTTAAGAATTATGGACATTATGTAATTTTGAGCTTCAATAGGATATCAATTGCTGCTCTAAAGTTTGGTTTAAGTCTGATATAATTCAAAGGCATAATTTTGGCTTCATCCATGATGTGTATTGCATATATTATGATCATTTACTGCTATTTTTAATTCATTGTTTTCAAGGGTTGCACCCTAGCTAGGAAATTTTTCCTAGTTTCATGTTTTGAGGTTTTTAACTATCAAGTGTTTACTAATCTCTTATTTGAAGGTTATATCAGTTAATTCAGATGCATTAAATCCCATACACACCTCTAGAACAAAAATTAGGAAGCCTCGGAGGCCATTCGAAATCTTATATAAATCATCACCTTCACTAGTCCTAGTCTAGCCCCTTTGCACCTAGTTGAATTTTTTACAGTTAGATCTTGGTTGCCAGGTAAGAGTGACTCTATATCAGGTTGGGGACAGTCACCTATGATTACCTAAGTTTATATTACTTCTAGAATGCACTAGAAGCAGTGGAGTTTCCATAGAATTATAATGGGCAATTGCCTTGAACCCTCGGGTTTAGCCCAAGGAGTCTACTTGGGCGTGGCAAAATCCCTAAAGTGCATTATCAAAGTATTGACCTTGATTCTGCCATGTTTGCAGTTGTCAAGGTGTCTAATCCATCCTAGTTGGCCCAATGTGTCAGTATTGTGTCAAACCCATCTCTAGTGAGTCCAAGTTTTTTGTAATTCTGAGTTAGTGTGCCTAATAGGGGGTTGGGTACATTACAGTGGTATCAAAGCATGGTCCTTTACAGCTGTGAGCAACAATACCAAACTCCATTGTTCAGTTTAAAGAATAATTGCAGCCATGTCCTTGTTCAGAGAAGAAGAAGACAAGAAGACCAAATTCCAAGCTACACCAAAACCATTCATATATGGTAATTTTATGAGATCATTTTGTTTTTATTCAAGCATAATCTTCAAAAGAAGTGATCCAAATGCAACCACAAATGATGAAGAATCAAGGTTGTAGATTGATCAGCTTCATAGAGAGCTGACCATGCCACATCCTCCATCTTGCATGGAAAATGATCATGTGCACATAGCAAGAGACGCTTTGGGTTTGATGGAGGAACCTCATGTGGAGGATAAACATGAGGAAAATTATGATTTGTGGGTGTTTGTGAAGGGAGATGAAATTGAAGACCTTGGCCAAGCACTTGTTTTGAAGAATGATGAGGAGGACTCAACTATGGGAGAGATAGTTGAGGACAAGTCATTTGGATCAGCTAGCATATGTGCTTATTTACCCAATAATTAGGTAGATGAGTACATAATAGAGATGGAGATCCAAGGGTACACCATCCTTGATCACTTTGTTAAGAGATTCCTTTACACCTCATTCATTGGGAAATCTTGTGAGAAATAAGAGAAACCCAAAATGCATGCTCTTTGGAAGGAAAATGTCATGGAGGAGGTTGGCCAAGTGCTAAATGTGCATAAGTAGGATTGTGAGCTGCTCTTGTGGGAGCAAGAAATGATTTTGGAGGTGGTAGCTACATTCGCCCCACTTGGACCAGCCAACAAAGATGTTGATCCATCCATGGATTGTGTGGACAAATACATCTCAGAGATGGACACACATGGAGGTAAGAGTTTTGCATGCTTCAGTAGGAAGTTGATTGATACATATCTTACATCCTATATTATGAGCAAGAACAAAGATGTCCATGGTCATCATATGATGGATTCGGTATGCATAGTGGTACTTGGAAGTTCCAATTGATTCAATTGGATGGAGCATATGGAATTGATGCTCAAGAGGAGTCTCTCTTCATATTGGAAATATTCATAAAATTTCCAGCAAGCACTTGGAAGAGTGATCTTCCAATATGGTTATGGGATCCTGGCATTCCTAGGGATGACATATTATTTCAGATGTTAGTGATGGATGAGGGAGTGCAGCACAGAAAGTGAGATCTTGTCATCATTTGGTTCTTTTGTTTGTAGGTGCATTAACCACCTTGCAGTTTTCAAATTCATTTGGAACCCTGAGATCATCCTTGAACTCAGTTGTTTCAGTTGGTTGACCATACCGCTGCATAGGAGAGAGTCATTCCTTTGGAAGAGGGTAATAATCAGAGTAGTGCAACAAAATCATGGTGGATCTCTTTGAGTTTAGCTTGGATTTGGAATTCCAATGCTATTCAGTCTAGCTATAGATCTTGGGAGCTATGCATTGAGTAGAGTCTGAAGCATAATTTGGGATGGTGATCAGGTTCCTCAGCATCCATGTTGCAATTGCTTGAGGAAAATAAATTTTAGGCGGGGAGGACTGTAATGTCCCCTCCCCGAGGGCTCCATGGACATCCTTCTACCTTATCAATCCATATAGGTTATGGCAAAAAAAATAATAAGAATAGGGGTTAATTTTGAAGATATTAATTGTCAAGTTTAATTAAATTTGGAACTTAGGAAAGTGTGCATTGTATTAATTGTAAATATTTTATTATTATTTAATTTTATGAAGAGTGGACATGATTAGGTGGATAGGAGGGCGCATATGAGATATGTGGACCCATTGAGCTGTCATGCACAATGGAACCTAGAGGAGAAGCAAAAAAAATCCATAAATCCACTTAAAAGATGGAAGGCAACATAAAAGCAAGAAAAACTCAAAAAAGCAGAAAGCACGATAAAAGCAGGAAAGTTGATAAAATCATAAGAAAGCAAGAAAGTAGAGAAAATCCAGGAAAAGTAAGATGTTTCCAAAAGTAGAAAATTGAACAAAGAAGAAAGGAAACAAAGCAAGGAAAAAGAAAGGTAAAAGGTACAGTAACAAAATTATTCAATGAAGGCGTAATGGTTGAGGATGATGGACCACATTCAATGTATTTGGAGACCAACTCATCTTATAAAAGAAGGAGGTGTGTAGGGTGCACATATTTTGGTTGATGTTTTGATTATGTTATTGGAGAGATCTTGCTTCTCTATGCTTGGGACATGTAACCCTTCCAACAATATAGAGATGTGCCCCTCTATAACCAATAACTAGTTGGAGTGTTTGCTAGCATTCCAATTCGTGATTGAGGAGAAGGACATCCAATCCTTTTCATAGAGATTCAAAGAAGCTATTTATTGTCCATTTGCGGATGAGAGGGTTTAATTTGAAGTTGCAAAACATATTCTTGAATCCCTTTCATCATATCCAGTTGTTGGTGTTCTTGTTGTGTGGTTCAATCCCTTCATTAAGTGGAAACAATGTTGAAAGGCCGAAATGGAAGTTTTGGTTTCATTATTTCTGATAATTTATGGGTTGTGATACATATGGAATTGCATCCGTAGGGTTTTTTCTAGTCAGAAACACCTTGTGTATCGTTGAAAAAGGTGTCTGGATGACCAAGATACAACCATTTTAACTAGAGCCAAGGTTTCAGTGTTGAGGAGCACATCTGTGCAACTCTATCTTTGTATTTCTGGATTTTTGAACCGTGTAAGAGCCCAATATTGTTCACACACCTCTAGTGAGATATATTATGATTTTCTCTTACTCATGGCTCTAATCTAGTTGTGAAATACCTTTCTTTTATTCTCAAACATTTTATTCCTACTTCAATGTTGTAAGATCTTAAGAATTATGGACATTATGTAATTCCGAGCTTCAATAGACTGTCAATTACTGCTCTAAAGTTTGGTTTAATTCGTATATGATTCAAATTCATGATTTTGGATTCATCCATGATGTGTATTGCATAATTTATGATCATTTATTGTTGTTTGTAACTTCATTGTTTTCAAGGGTTGTGCCCTAGCTACGAAAATTTGCTTAGTTTCATGTTTTGAGGTTTTTAACTGTGAAGTGTTTTACTAATATCTGATCTGAAGGTTATATCAATTAAATCATATGTATTGCATCCCATCCACACCTCCAAAACATAAATTAGGAATCCCCAGATCCCATTTTAAATCTTTTATATATCATCACCTCCACTAGTCCTATTCGAGCCCCTTTGCACATAGTTGAAGGTTTTACTGCTAGATCTTGGTTTCCAAATCAGAGTGAGTCTAGATCAGGTTGGGGACAGTTAGTTAGGCTTACCTAAGGTTATATTACTTATAGACTACACCATAAGCAGTGTATTTTCCACAGAAGTCCCGTGGAAATTGCCTTGAAGCCTTTGGTTTATCCCAAGAAGTCTACCTAGACGTGACGGACTCTCGAAAGTGTATTGTCGAAGTATTGACCTTGATTCCACCATATTTTGCAGCTATCATTGTTTGTAATCCATCCTAATGATCCCAATTTTTCATTCTTGTGTCAAACCCATCTCTAGTGAGTCGAAGTTTTTTGTAATTATGAGTTAGTGTGCCTGATAGGGGGTTGGGTACATTACAGTGGTATCAGAGCATGCTCCTATGCACTTGTGAGCAACAAGACCAGACTCCATTGTTTAGTTTAAAGAAGAATTGTAGCCATGTACTTATTCAGAGAAGAAGAAGACAAGAATACCAAATGCCAAGCTACACCAAAACCATCCATATATGGTAGTTTTATGAGATCATTTGGTTTTTCTTCAAGTAGAATCTTCAAAATAAGTGATCCAAATGCAACCACAAATGATGACGAATCAAGGTTGCAAAGTGATTAGCTTCATAGAGAGATGACCATGCCACATCCTCCATCTTGCATGGAAAATGATCATGTGCACATAGCGGGAGACACTTTGGTTTTGATGGAGGAACCTCATGTGGAGGATAAACATGAGGAAAATTATGATTTGCAGGTGTTTGTGAAGGAAGATGAAATTGAAGACCTTGGCCAAGCACTTGTTTTGAATAATGATGAGGAGGAATCAACTATGGTATAGATAGGTTAGGACAAGTCCTTTGGATCAGCTAGAAGATGTGCTTATTTACCCAAGGATTAGGTATATGGGCACATAATAGAGATGGAGATCCAAGGGTACACCAGCCTTAATCACTTTGGTAAGAGATTCATTGACACCTCATTCATTGGGAAATCTTGTGAGCAAGAAGAGCAACCCAAAATGCATGCTCTTTGGAAGATAACTGTCATGGAGGAGGTTGGTCGAGTGCTAGATGTGCATCAGGAGGATTGTGAGCTTCCCTTATGGGAGCAAGAAATGATTTTGGAGGAGGTAGCTACATTCACCCCACTTGGACTTGTCACATCCTCATGTCACATCCCGGTTTTTCCTCGGAGTCAATGTTGAGGAGATGAGGTGTAAAATTCCTTATTTAAACTTTATTTAAACATCCACATAGTTTAGTCCAATAGTTACTATTTATAATTGAAATCAGAATACATTCATCTCTTCTGAATTACAACAAGTAAGAGTTAGATATATTAATATTTAAAATTACACTCTGTCGACATGTTAACCTCAACAAAATACTTAACATCACGAATGAAAAATGTATTCGAGATTATGTGAGTGAAATACTTCTGCTGCATCTATCAGCCAGTCTATATATTACTTAATCCTTAACTATTCAATCATAATGGAAGAAATTTTACAAACTCTCTTGGTCTTGCATCCTAAAATATTCACCTTACAATATCCATGTTACCAACATTCTAACAAGTCCTTGTCTTTATACTTTTCTTCTTGGATGTCAAAACATCGAGTGAGTATTACACTATTATCTATAAAAGAAGACAATTTCCTAATCATAGAAAAACATTATACCGTTATAATGCCCAAGTAAATCAATTAGAGTTAATTCCTTTAGCTTATAACTGCACATTTATTCATTCACAATTAAAATGACCCTTCAATACACTCCTTTTACTTTACCATATATGATTAATATAATGAATATTTAACATCATATAATACACTAAACTTTCAACCTAAATCTAATCATTTTAATCTATACACATTTGTCCTTACTTCAACCGAGTGTATATGTACATTTCCTTTTTTACCACATAAACCACATTCTTATATTTATCGATCTCATGAATCTACCGATTACAAATATGCCACCACAACACGATTTTCAACCAATATAGCATGCCATCAATGCATGCGAGCACAATCATACAATTATGATATTCAATATACACTTCCACATAAACAGAACTAGTTAGCAAAACAAGCCAGGATAACATATATTATATTCATGAACTTTGAAGACATATTACAAGAAGGATACTTACTTTAGACATAGGCGACTGAAGGTGTGACTACAAATTTCCTCCCAACCATTGGACACTCTATCCGGTGTATATTTCTGCCACCGAGAGGCCACCACCGATCTGGCAATGAATCCACTAGGGTAGAGCCATATCAAGGCTATCTTATTCTCAGTTATTTTAAAATGAAAATTAAGACTAAACTTACATTAATAGCTCATTATGATTAACCTAAGGTTCTTCGCTTTTCCATCGGTTAAGCATAATAGATGTGTTTAAACTAAGGATAACATTTCTCTTTAGTTTATATGAAATCTTAGTAGTATGTTCTTTGATTATCTCCTAATATACATGCATAACTATACATTATAAATCTCTTTTCCAACCCAGGATAATACAAAAATTGTAACCCCCACAAATTCCACTCAACTACTTATTATAAAAATTATTGAGTTCCCTTTAAATGTGGGTACTTTATCTGCACATAAAAACTGTCGAGAGGGGTTTTATTTAATAGGAACAAACTCCTCGAGGAGTCGTCCTTTCCTCTGTCAACGCATGGGTTTTTTATAAATCTGTACATAGAATTGTAAATAGACCTTTTAATAAGATCCAGCTCCTCAAGGAACCGTCTAAACATATAAATCTGATCAGTGTAAGTAAGATCGTGTTCTTTATCAAAACCACAACTCATACAAGTAATCCTAATTCGTAGAATTCAGATCACCTTCATTATCGAAAGCAGAGTTTGTATAAAGCCAGATCAAACACATTATCACAGCTAGAGTCTATACGAATTCAAATCGCATAAATTATCAACGTCAGGGTTGTTTTCAAATATAAGAGAGATCACTCTCGTTCCACATAGATCGAGCATTCGAATCTATAAATATTGAATTTAGGTTCAAGTATGAGAGAGGTCGCTCCCATTACCACCAGGGAGAGAGAGCACCTAAAACTTGGGGTTTCCAGCGTATATAGAAAATACTGCATGGATTTAAATAATGGACCAAGCCTGTATCTGACCTCTAACAGAGATCAATACATATGACCATAAGAATATCTATAGGTGGGTTCGTAAATCTTCCAATAATGTGCAAAGCTCGATATACAAGAAAAAGGAATCCCACGAGGCATACCCCAAGGTCGCTAGCATTAATACAAAGGTATGGAACCTTATCAAGTAGATTTATGTATAAGGATCAGTATAAGATCATTGTAGTGAGAACTCCATTAAATAACATGCGCAAAGGTCACTTACCCTTTTACCGCAGAGGCTAGTTGTTAACACTGAGATCCTTCCTTCCAATGCATAGTTTACTTACTCCTATTGCAACCATTAATTCCCTTTTCTGCAGAGGCCAGCTCTTAACACTGAGATCCCTCCTTCCAACACAGAATTTACTTACTCCTATCGCAACCTTTAATTCCCTTTTCCGCAGAGACCAGGATCCCATAACCATATTGGAAGATCACTCTTCCAAGTGCTTGTCGGAATTTTTATGAATATTTCCAACATGAAGATAACTCCTCTTGAGCATCAAGAAGATAACATGAAGATAACTCCTCTTGAGCATCAAGAAGATAACATGAAGATAACTCCTCTTGTTGGAATTTTTATGAATATTTCCGCAGAGGCCAGGCTCCCACAGGTTGGTGTTCATGTTGTGTGGTTCAATCCCTCCATTAAGTGGAAACAGTGTTGAAAGGCCGAAATGGAGGTTCTAGTTTCGACAATTCTGATAATTTATGAGTTCTGATACATATGTTATTGTGTACGGAGGGTCATTTTCATTCAAAAACACCTTTTGTCTCATCGAAAAAGGTGTCAGATACAACCATTTTCACCGAAGCCAAGGAAAGTTCGAAGAGAATAGGGCCTTGAATTGGTTTTAGATTAAGAGAGAGTAGAAAAGGAAATGTAGCTTGGATTATTAACATGCAAGGAATTATAATAGAGGATTCACCACCAAGAATATGAGTTAGTCTTTATGGGTTTTTGTTGAGCTTTTTATGGGTTTTTTTTTCACTCTTTCATATTTATGAATGTATAGCCCTGAAGGTTTGTAGCCCTTTTTTTCTATATTTTGAGAATTTTAATATAAAATAATGAAATTATTTTGTGGTTTTTTCTTCTATTAATTTATATATTTTTTTTAAATATGACAAAACTATTACTTATTATATTTAAACAATTGATTAGTTATCTTTATCATCTTTAAAATGAAGTTCATTTTAAATTTCATAAATAGTTATTTCATCTTATTGGATTAACTTTTTAATTATTGATATATTCTTTAAAAACTCTAACATTTTTTCTCTTTATATTTGTAAATGGGATGGACTTCCACCTCTCCAACCAATGTATTATAAATGGATGGACTTCCACCTATCCAACAAATGTATTATAAATCCTTGTTTCTATGAAAGGATCACACTCTTAGGTAGATTAGAAAAAAATGTTTTATTTTACATGGTTTGAACCTTCCATTTAAACCCATTTATGTCTCATATTTAAGGAGGAGAAAGACACCCAACGGATAAAAACTAGCTTGTCAAGTTTCTAGACTTGATTTTCATTGATATTTTTTCCATATTTTATATTTCTAAGTTATGGTGACAACGATTACAAAACATAGTGTACGAAGTAAATGGTTGCCCCCTTTGGTTAGAGGTTTTTTCCTTAGTTGGCCTTGAGTAGGTAGGTTTTGCATCTCCAAAGGATGCCGTGGTATGAAGGGAAAATCTCCTTAAATAAATTTGACCCTCTCCACTTCATTATTTGCGTTAAATGCTCTTCATCTTTAACATTTATTTAGATGTTTATCTCATTGTGAGAGTTAAGTGATCATTGGTTAATTTGATATTGGCGTGTTTTATAAACATGAAATAATATGATTTAGGATACATTTTGTAAAAACAAATAGGATGCATTTTGTAAATTATCAATATTTTATACATATAGTTTTAACTTGTTTTGAATAGACTTTCACTTTGATTTAAAAAAATAAGATATTACAAAGTTAAATATATATGGCATAAAATTTGTGTATTTAAAAAAAGAAATTGAATATTAGATAAAATTGTAATTAGGTATAGTATTTTGGTTTTATGTATAGATTTAAAATTTTGGTGGATATTTGATACCACGTGATTTTTGTATAGCTTTAATCACAATGTAGATTGGGTATTTTGGAAGTGCTATAAAAGTTTGAAATTCTTCTTTTTAATACTAAAATAAAATTTAAAACTATTTATGATTGATTAAAAGTTTATATTCCTTGGACATAAAGAAATAGTTTAACGACCCAAGACCAAGCATAATAACAAGTAATGGTTATACTCACTGTTAGTCTCAGAGACATTCTAAGGTTGTTTTTCAGAACTGTGCATTGGTATCAATAAATTTCATTGTTTATCTTTTTTTAATCAAAAACCATATTTATTGTTGTTTGAACATAATAATGATAATCAATCCTAGTATATTGTGGGCAGCGCTTCTGATATGCCAGTAAAAACTTGAATGAATTTGTGTTGATGAAATGTCATGAGAAAAGGTACTCACTGATTTATCTCATGTGTATAGAAAAGAAAACGTACTGAGCCAGAAGGAATGCAGTAGTTTATACAAAATGACCATGAAGCAGAATTCAATCGTTATGAGGATAATATAACCAGATTTTATATCATGAATACTTCATAAATATAATTCATCTAGAAACAAGATGGGAATCCAAGAATACTCATATTTGAATCAATACTAACTTTACAAATCATAGGAAACGTATGAAAGAGGGATGATATCACAGAAGAAGAGAATGCTAATCGAACATATCAGAGCTTTGAATCCACGGAAGAACCAAGGTAGAGCTTGAAGTTTTTTTCTTATATATCTTGATCAGATTTAAATCTTCTGAAGTTACACTTCTTACAACAAAAAGTCGACCCTGTCTTAATTGCCTTTTTCTCTATATATAGCCTCTACTGCCTTTACAAAATTTACATTAAGTTTGTTACAACCCAACAGCTTTTGGTTATTACAAACAAAAAATGGTTACAACAGAAATTATATCCATTAAGCTTGTCGATGACTAGCCGACATAGAAAACTTGGTTCCTCTTTGCTGAGGCGGAGGAATGTTCTGCAGCGATGAGGAAGCTCCAACTGCTGACTGTGAGGCTGAAGTATTCTCTAGTTGTTGTATCTGCAAAATTCTTGTGATACCTTTACAATATTTACCCATATGGTATTGAAAAACCATTAGTTCTCCGAGGGACATATCCAGCTCAAAAGTGGGTTTGGTAGACCTCTGAAAATAGTTTGAAGGCGGTTGATTATCTCAAAATTGGTGTGCATTTTTTCCACGAACACTTGGCCACTCAGCTCCTCATGAATGTCTTCCAAATGAAATGCAGATTTTCTTGCGTTCAGTATCATGGCGTTATAATGCTCCTTTTGGTACAAATCTCCATGTCCATCCCAAAAGGATGGGAGGCCGAGGGGAAAAACTTCTTTGAATAATTCTTTGAACGAATAGATGTCTTGCTTCAGTTGTGCCTCCATGTCGACAACATTTTGAGCCATCATCCCTTTTGTAATCATTTTATTTGCCTCCATGATTATCTTTGTTCTGTCTCGGATGGCGTATGCTTGGAGCTCGTCGAAGGTTTTCTCATTAAGGAATTCAATTGCAGCTTTAGCCAAATCTGTCTTTTTTCTTATGTTGTTCAGGACTGAACGACCATCTTGAGTTGCGGCTTCATCTATTTCACTTTCTTCTTGAGACATGATGAAGTGGTTCTAGTGTGTGGTTATTAGGGCTGCCACATGTTCCAAGATCACGAACTTAGTGCTTTTAAGCAGGGGCTTACCTATCAGCCTTCGAGACAAGTCCTGGGCCTCTTTATGGAGGTCATCTCTGGTCTGCTGCAGTTCTGAGATGGCTTGGTCCCTTTTGGCCAACTTTTCATTTACACCGAGAAGTTCATCAAACTTATATTGTAGTTGATCCTGCACCTAGTTCAGTTGGGAGTCCTTGAGACTCATTTCTGCAATTGCATGAGCGATCTTTTCAGTAGGATCCGTGGAAGACGAAACTTCCAATGCGGCTTCCTTCTGATGAAGGATATCCTAATTTTTCTTTTTCAGCTTGATCAACTTATTCTCTAGGGTGACAATCTTCTCCTTCAACGCCTAGCTATCAGCCAAGGCCTTTTCCAACTCAGATTGTATCGCCAATACTTCGGTGGTTTGTGAATGCTCAATAGTGGGGATGTTGAGATTCTTTTTACGACCCGAAATCTCTTTGTCTTTTTCTTTCAGCATGGCTTGAACTGGAGACAAGTCATTAGGGTTCTGCAACATCTTTACAATCTGTTGTTTGAGGTCAGCAATCTTTAACTGCTTTGATTTATTGGATGACTTTTCATTCTTCAGTTGTTTCTCCAGCCTTTGGACAACATTCTGTAACTTATTGGTGCTCATGGTGTATTTCAGTACATCCTTGTACACTCCTTCACCAGTCTATCCGTGAATTTCCATGATGTCCTTGGAGGGGAATGCATCCATATTAACAGTCACCTGGGTGGTCTTGAAATTTGAGGGCACTTTCTTCCCCCCAAGCACTAATGGCTCTAGAATTTCCATCTTCGGAGATCCTTGTCTCAAATCCAGTGTGGATAGCATTCTAGAGTTTTGTCCCGTTTCAAGTTCCTTCTTTGGGAACAAAGTCTTCTAGAGATCAATGTTCTTGTCTTTGCTTTGGGAATATAACCCAAACAAACCTACTTTAACCGGTGAGGTGGTGACCAAAGTGCCTTCTGAGGTCTTTGTATCTTGCTTTTGAGGCCACACTGTAGATGGGAAATCCTCCAGGATGACAGGTTCCAAAAACGTAGGCGTTGGCACCACTTTTGATGTTGTGATGGAAGTGTTTTCAGCTTTTGATCTTTTCACCTTTGATCCAATGCTCCCTGATATCTCTTCGTCAACCTTAGAGGTTGGCTCTAATGTGCTCCTATTTCCTATTGTGTCCACTTTATGGGGCATGGAGATGATCGGTGCCCCAGTGGCCTTGTTAGAATATGATGACGCTTTGCTTTGCTCCAAACTTTCCAAGTTGGCCACATTGTCCAACAGTGAATGTGCTTCATGGAGGTAAGTTACTACCCTAGAAGCTTTTCTTTTATGGGAGATGATCCCTTTGGGGTCATACTTGCATGCAAAGCTTTCAGGTAATTTGCAGGCCGCTAATAACTCTTCAACAATCTTTTGAGCGGCTCTGCTCATAAATTTAAACAGCCAGTATTCATTCGGGACTTTGAAAGTCCTCGCACCATTTCCCTCCATGAAATGCACATCATCGCAATTGAATCTCTGACGGATGTACTCCAAAGAGAAAATCCTGGGAGTCGGGAACACTGGAAGTTTATATGGAGCTAGCTCTGCTCCATACACACGGATTTCGATGTGAGTCTCAAAACAAAACCAATCTCCAACCGCATCATTCAGGTTTAATTGAATCAACTTTTTGCACTCTGGAAAGACTTTGGGGGGAGGACAGTCAAAGAATAGTGCATAGACCTTGGCCATGATAGTATCTACAAACATAGAGAAGCCTTGATGTGAAGGAAATAAGACGACTGACTTTTTAAGGTCATCTCGACTGAAGAAATTCTTATTATGGTAGATAATCATATACAAGAGAAGATAATTATATCTGAACATTTTCCTAGCTGAGAATCTTTTAAATTGTAGGTGCATTGACTGGGCGAGAAAAGATGGAAAACCTAACTTTACAGGTGACTCTTGCTGAGATAAATTCATGAGGAAGAGGAAACCTAAGGCTACGTCGTCGATTACCAGGTCGTGGTCATACCCGAGGACTTGGAAGATCATAGAAAGAACTTCTATGGCTGACTCGGCAAACACTTCTATGGCTGACTGAGCACTGGGTACATTTGCTTCTGGCGGAATTATCATGGGAATGAAAGTGTCTCTGCTTTTGGATGATAACTCTCTGATCTTTCCTACCAGGACCTCCTCATCGAATTTTAGATTGTTGGTGCTTTCTTCCATGTCGGTTAATTCCACGGCGATCTCTTTGGTGATCGGGAAAATGATGATGGATCCAAATCTAGAGATGACTGCTTTTCTCTCTGGGGTATACATCTCAGCGCACCATTGTACCACTTTTGGGAAAGGCCTAGCTTGTGGTAAATCCATCTTGGCCAATCCACTACTAACATTGGCTTTAACGGGGACATCCTTTTTTCTGCGGAAGAGGCTAAGGACAGTAGACCAGTGCCTTTAAGTCCATTGGGTTGTGGAGTCATATATGTCCTTAACTTTTGGAAATCAAATAACAGAAAACATGAGAAGAAAAATGGAACTGTAAGTACAACATAAATTCTTGAAAAGGGGAAAAGACATATATTACATATATGATACAAAGGATCAGTGGTAGAACAGGAATAGAGATCAATACTGAATTTTTTTTTTTAGAAATCTCCTGTTTACTGGATTTTCGAAGATTTCGTCGTTGAGTTGTGCCAGTTCGAAAGTGTTGTTGTCATGGATTGCAACAACCTTGAATGGGCTGAGCCATAAGTTGTCAAATTTCCCATGCTTAGATATCTCTTCCCTTCTAGCATCCCATTCCAGGACAAGGTCTCCATGTTGAAAATCCCAAGCTATGGCTCTGCGGTCGAAAGTTGCCTTCATCTTGCCTTAGTGTGTATTGGTTGTTTCGTCCAGCTGCTCCCTAACCTACAGAATTTCAATTAGTTGATGAATACTTCTCTCCATATCATTTGGTTCCTCATGCTCTGGCTATAACAGTTTCCTCACCGGTAAACCCAGTTGAATAGGAAGGACTGCTTCTTTTCCATAATCAAGTTGGAAAGGTGAAGTTCCTATAGCACGTTTGACACTAATTCTATATGTCCATACTGCAAATTTTAGTTTGGAGTCCCAAGACCTTTTATTTTCATCCAACATTTTCTTGATGATGGATACCAAGCTTTTATTAGAGTATTCTGCTAAGTCATTTCCCTGGGGGTAATAGGTTGTTGAATGAGTTAGTTCAATGTTGTAGTTTTGGTAGAAACCCATCATTTTGGAGGATTTAAAAGCTTGTGCATTGTCCGCAATGATATTTCCGGGGAAACCAAATCTTGCTAAAATATTTTCTTCCAGGAAATGTATTATGATTGTATCATTAGTGTTTCTTTTTGGAATTGCCTCCACCAATTTCGTGAAGTAGTCAGTAGCTGTAAGAATCCATCTATGTTGGCCACCGGAATGGGGTTTTATCTCTCCTATGAAATCAATGCCCCATTGTTGAAAGGGTGCCTCTACTTTGATTGGTTTGAGGGGAAATGGTCGGAGCTTCTATTTTCCAGAAAATATTTGACATTCTCTACATGCTCTAACAATTTTATTAGCGTCAGCGAACAATGTAGGCCAAAAATATCCATCTCATGGGACCTTATAGGCGGTGGCTCTCCATGCATGATGTCCTTCGCACATGCCTTTGTGGAATTCTACTATTATGCCTTCAATTTCTTCCTCGACTACACAATTCAATAGGATTCCGAGGGGGCCTTTCTAGAAGAGGTATCCGTCTAAAATGCAATACTTTACAACCTTCAGTTTAAGAGATCTCATTTTGGATTTATCCAGTTCAGGAGGACAGGTCATATTTTGGAGGTAGTAAACAATATCCTTTTACCACTTTGAATTAGCAAACTTTTTAGAAGTATTAACAATGAGATTTTGTTGAATACCTTCTTCTTCCATTACGGGAAGTCGATCTAATAGGTATATCTCGAGGGCTTGATAGGTTGACTCAACCAGGAGTTTTGCTAATCCTTTCCCCTTTACCAGCTTGGTAGGCTTGATCTCCATGTCATATTCCTGGATTTTAGAGATCCACTTTCCTCTACTTCCTTCGTTGTCCGGTTGACATAGTATATCTTTAATGGTGCTCCCAAGAACGTAGGCGATGATCTTGGAGTGCAATACGTAGTTCCTAAATGACTTAATGGATTTGACTAGCGCATAAGCCTATTTTTCCATCGTGTTGTATTTTAGCTCGGCATCTCTTAATGATCTGCTAAAAAAGGCGATCGGTTGCTCGTGTCCTTCGCCATTTTTCTGAAAGAGGATTGCTGCAATGGTGACCTCAGAGGCGAATGAGAATATAAGAAACTCCTTTGTGTAGTCAGGACTACTTAGAACAGGTGCTTCTCCTAAGGAATCCTTTATCTGTTTAAAAGAATCTCTTGCAGTTGTTGTCCATTTGATCTTAGCATTTTTTCTTAACATGTCGGTGATTTCTTTCATTATTTTAGCAAAGTTGGGGATGAACCTTCGTAGAAAAATTATTTTTCCAATAAAATACTGTACCCCCATTTTATTCTTTGGGAGATCAATTAGTTTTATAACGGCTACTCTATTAGGATCTATCTTCACTCCATATTTGGAGACAATGTGTCCCAACAAATTTCCCTCTATCATTGCAAAAAATGATTTTTTGGGATTGAGAGACAAACTGAATTTTCTTCATTTCCTGAAGGTCTGCTTTAGATGTTGAAGATGGTATTCATCATATTTTGAGAATACGGTCATATCATCTAGATATATAACAATAAACTTGTCCTTTTCACCTATGAACGCTATATCCATGGCCCTTTGAAATGTTGCACCGACGTTAATAAGACTGAAGGGAATTTTATCATACATGAAAGTTCCCCATGGTGTGGTAAAATCTTTCTTTTCTCGGTCTTCTAGGTGCATGGCGATCTGGTTGTAGCCTGAAAACCCGTCCATCATAGACACTTCGGTTGACCCAACCATTTTTTGAAGAATGTGATCCATTTAGGGAAGAGAGTAATTATCCTTTAAAGAGCACTTATTTAGATTTCTAAAATCAACACATAAATGAATTTCTTCATTTTTCTTCCTTATTGGTACTAGGTTAGCCACCCATTCTGAGTATCTGATAGGAATAATGATTTTGGCATCAAGCAACTTCCTCACTTCCTTTTCAATTATAGGGAGTAAGATAGGATTCACAGGTCTCAACTTTTACTTTATTGGCTTGGCATCTGGATTCAGTGGGATCCTGTGTTGTATGATAGTTGTATCATAAGTTTTCAAATATTCATACTTCCAAGCGAAAATGTCTATGTACTCTACAAAAAGGTCCTTATACTTTTTCCTTTGATCCATTGTCAGAGACTAGGAAATTTTTATGAATTTTGGTTCTTTCAAGGTACCAAGATTCACTTCATGTACAACCTCGGTGGTTGGTTGTATTGTTGGTTTCATCGAGATCTCATTCTTGTCAAACAATTGTTCTAGAGGAACTAGTCTCTTAGGGATGTAGTTATTCTTTAGTTGAAAAATCTTGTGACCAGCAATATGTTGTGATAATCCAGGGGTTGTTCCTTTTTCTACCTGTAGGATATTTTTCTTTCCTCTTCTTCCTCGTCGTCTATATTAGTACCTGAAAATTCATCCATGAGCTGCATAAAGTGTTTGATCTGTTGGTCGTCCTCAAAGACTTTCCAACTTTTTACATTGTCAGGAATAGAGGGGCGATAACGCATTTCTACTTCATACTTCAACTTTGGTTTCTTGGGAGGTTTGATAGAGCTAGTTGTTAAGGCCAATGAATCGGCCTGTTGGTTGCACTCCCTTAGGACAAAAGTTATATTGAAAGCATCAAAGAAATTCTCATCAAGATCCCAGACAAGATTCTGGTTTGCCCTAAGCCTCAGATGTTTCGTTTGATAAACACCTTTGATCTGATTTACCACCAGCCCAGAATCTCCAAATACTGCCAACTTAGTGATTCTTAAGTCTTCAGTGGCTCGAAGGCCTAGGATGAGGGCCTCATACTCAGTGGCATTGTTAGTAGTATCAAAATATAGCTTATAAGACAAACTATTCTCTTCCCCTGTCGGTGATGATAGTACTGCACCAGCCCCTAATTCTTCTTTGGCTCAAATTCCGTCAAAATATAGTTTCTAAACTTGATTCCGGCTATCTTCGATAGTGGGATTAGTCACTTGAGGTTGCACAATTTCTTCTTTAGAGGGCTCCTCTAGTGACAACATATAGCAACCCATATCCTCATCGGTTGCATATATAGGATAATTCATAGGACTATCTTAGTCACTTATCACATAAGCAAACATAGCTTCTCTATACAGTCGTCTAGTCTCCCAGCAAATGCGAGTACCGTAGCGTATTTCATATCCATCTACATAGCACCTCCCATTTTTTAATCCCAAATTCTTGATAGAATCATACCATATTTGGCTGGGACATCAACCACTACCACGTCCATCATTACACCTTTTGCTGGCAATTGGGCGAGGGTGACTACCAAATCTTTTATCATACCTATACACTTTACCTTTTTGGAGTCAAAACTATAGAGATCATGATACAGCTTGGTAATCTCGAGTCCCAGTTGTTCCATGATAAATTTGGGCATCAAATTGTGAGATGCTCCAGAGTCCAGCATACAGTTATGGAGGATTTTATCATGAACTTTTAGGGTGACATAAAATGGAGCAGTGGGCTCTTCTTTATCATCGATGTAAGGGCCACATTGAAAGGATGGGGATTCGTCGTTCATATTTATAGTATCATGTTTTTCAACGGTTTCAGCATTGTGAAACATCTTATCGATTTGTTTCCAGTACAAGGTTTTTTTATTAATTCATACAAGGGGACAACTATTTTCAGTTTGCTCAATTTGTGTTCCAGGTTGAAGGGTATATGGACTTCTTTGGGCTGTTTAGGATCTAGCTCCATTTTCTTATGGGGGATGATGCGTGGAACTCATGCCTTAGTGGTTTTGTCCTTTGACCGGTCTCTATTTTTGAGAAGGGAGATTCTTGGGAAGCTTGGGCTTGAGCTGGTTTTTTAGGAGATTTTTTTGTCGAAGTATCATTCTATTTGTTTACCAACTCCGGTCTGGGCCTAAGATCGCATTTCCTTTTCAACTCCACCTGCAGAGTGTTTGGGAATAATGGATATTCTCTAGAGAATGAATCATTTTCTTGACGTTTTTTATGATATCCATCTGTTTGGTTAGATGGGATTTATTTTGCATAATCATCTCTAATGAGGTGCATAAGATAGGAATCTGCTTCCATCCAATTTGGTTGTTCTTCAACTTCCTCATAGATTTCTTCCTCTGGTATTTCAATTAGATTATTATCACTATCTCTTACTAGTGGTCTTAGTGGTTGTTCATCGTTTCTCTTTTCTCGGTATGTCACTTGAGGATTATAAGGTCTTTGGAACTGAGTGGGAGGACCAGCAGGAGAATGTCTGTTAGGACTGCTATTTTTGAATTCCATTTGAGTAACTTTACTTGACAGGTTTTTAATAATGAGGGTCATTTCATCAATCTTTGCTTTTTGAGAGTTTTTAACTCTCGAGGAGCTACTCCCTTCTTTGACCTTCCCTTTGTCTTTCTGCTCAAAGTCATTAGTCAATTTGAACTTGCCTCCTTCCCTCATATTTCCTTCAACATCTATAGCATCTTCTTGCATTATACTAATGGAGGGTGATCTTCTTTCCCTCAGCATGATGGCGAAATCAGAAGGAAAGGATCCTGCATAGGTGGCTAGGGTCGCGGCTTTTGTAGGAAAGATATCTTCAGGGATTCCATAATATGCTTTGTTGAATCTTGCGGTGAAATCTACCACATTTTCTGAAGTGCTCTTTCTTAGAGCAGAAAATTCTGTTAGATAATACAGATTATCATGCTTAACTCCCCACTTTTTGATGAACATGATTTCCAGATTTTCCATAGTGATGATGGAATCATTCGGTAGTGATCTAAACCATTTTCGAGCTTCTCCTTCGAGTGATTGGCGGAAAACCCTCATGGACAGATCATCATGATCAATAAAAATTTTGTAAGTGAAATTTTGAAAGCGATACACATGATCCTCTGGGGATGTACCCTTACTGCCATCATATTTTGGTAGTAACTTTAGATAGTGAGTGGGAATATCATTCAAGGGTGTAGGCAACTATATAGGTCCATGTCAACTTTCTACCCATCGTGGTGTTCTAGGCGGTGGTGGTGGTCCTCCGTCACCTCCTCCTCCTGACATAAGATGACTGGTAATTAGCTTCTTGGCTTGAGGAGTGATAAATGACTTGGGCGGATTTCTATGGACTGAGGATTCTCTGCTTTCGGTGGGAAAATCCTGCGAGTTGGGTAGGCCGAAAGGAGTATTGGGATTATGGGGAGAGGCTTCTCTTTCAGGTGTTTGGAAAATAAATTCATATTCAAGGAATTGAGGAACAAACAGAGGAGGAGAAAAGCTTCGTCGGTGGTGACGCGGTGAGCTGGACTGATATTTCCCACCTTTGTGTCTCCAGGAGACGGAATCTTGTAGGGCCACTCATTATTCGTGGTTTGGGTTCTGGTGAGTATGTCTGCGTCCAGATGCCAAGTTTGCTTCGATGGAGTTGCCAAGTGGATTACACATCCTGTAGCCTAGTTTCGTCCACTACGAAATTAGGAGTGTATGATTTGTCGTTGTCCCCAGGGAAGATTGATTTTCTTACTTCGTTCCCCGGCAATGATGCCAAAAAATATGTTAGTCCCAGAGATGTTCTAAGGATGTTTTTTAGAACTGTGCCTGAGCATCAATAAATTTCACTGTTTATATTTTTTTAATCAAAAACCATATTTATTTTTGTTTGAACATAATAATGATAATCGATCTTAGTATATTGTGGGCAGCACTTATGATATGCCAGTAAAAACTTGAATGAATTTGTGTTGATGAAATGTCATGAGAAAAGGTACTCACTGAAAGTAAATATTTATCTCATGTGTACAGAAAAGACAATGTACTGAGCCAAAAGGAATTCAGTAGTTTATACAAAATGACCACGAAGCAAAATTCAATCATTATGGGGATAATATAACCAGATTTTATATAATGAATACTTCATAAATATAATTAATCTAGAAACAAGATGGAAATCCAAGAACACTCATATTTGAATCAATACTAACTTTGCAAATCATAGGAAACATATGAAAGATGGATGATATCACAGAAGAAGAGAATACTAACTGAACATATCAGAGCTTTGAATCCATAGAAAAACTAAGGTAGAGCTTGAAGTTTCTTTCTTATACATATTGATCAGACTTAAATTTTCTGAAGTTACACTTCTTACAACAAAAGGTCGACCATGTCTTAATTTCCTTTTTCTCTATATATAGCCTCTACAGGCTTTACAAAATTTACATTAAGTTTGTTACAACTCAACATCTTTTGGTTATTACAGACAGAAAATGGCTACAACAGAAATTATATCCATTAAGCTTGTTGATGACTAGCCGACATAGAAAATTGGGGTCCTCCTTGCTGAGGTGGAAGAATGTTCTGTTGCGATGAGGAAGCTCTAGTTGTTAACTGTGGGGTTGAAGTATTCTCTAGTTGTTGTATCTGCAGAATACTTATGATACCTTTCTAATCTTTACCCATAATATATTGAAAAACCCTTAGTTCTCTGAGGGACATATCCAGCTCAGAATAATGCTCAAAAGTGGGTTTTGGTAGACCTCTGAAAATAGTTTGAAGGCAGTTGAGCATCTCAAAATTGGTTTGCAGTTTGTCCATGAAAACTCGACCACTCAGCGAATGGTGAATGTCTTCCAAATGAACTGCAGAGTTCCTTACGTCCAGTATCATGGAGTTATAATGCTCCTTTTGGTACAAATTTCCATGTCCATCCCAGAAGGATGGGAGGCCGAGGGGAAAGAATTCTTTGAATAATTCTTTGAATGAATGGACGTCTTGCTTCAGTTGCGTCGTCGACAACATTTTGAGCCATCATCCCTTTTGTAATCATTTTATTATCCTCCATGATTATCTTTGTTCTGTCTCGGATGGCGTATGCTTGGAGCTCGTCAAAGGTTTTCTCATTAAGGAAATCAATTGTAGCTTTAGCCAAATCTATCTTTTTGCTTATGTTTTTCAGGACTGAACGAGCATCTTGAGTTGCGACTTCAGCTATTTCACTTTATTCTTGATACACGAAGAAGCGGTTCCATTGTGTGGTTATCAGGGCTTCCACATGTTCCTAGATCACGAACTTAGCGCTTTTAAGCAGGGGCTTACCTGTCAGTCTTTGAGACAAGTCTTGGACCTCTTTTTGGAGGTCATCTCTCATCTGCCGCAGTTCTAAGATGGCTTGGTCCCTTTTGGCCAAATTTTCATTTACACTGAGAAGTTCATCGGACTTAGCTTTTAGTTGATCCTACACCTGGTTCAGTTGGGAGTCCTTGAGACTCATTTCCGCAATTGCATGAGCGAACTTGTCAGTAGTATCCGTGAAAGAAGAAAATTGCAATGTGGCTGCCTTTTGATGAAGGATACCCTAATTTTGATTTTCCATCTCAATCAACTCATTCTCTAGGGTGACAATCTTCTCCTTCAGCTCCTGGCTATCATCCAAGGCCTTTTCCAGCTCAGATTGTATCACAGATACTTCGGCGGTTTGTGAATGCACAACAGTGGGGATGTTGAGCTTCTTTTTAAGACCCAAAATCTCTTTGTCTTTTTCTTTTAGCATGGATTGAACTGGAGCCAAGTCATTGGGGTTCTACACCATATTTACAATTTGTTATTCAAAGTCATTTATCTTTAACTGCTTTGCTTTATTTGATGACTTTTCATTCTTCAGCCTTTGGACAATAGTTTGTAACTTATTGGTGCTCATGGTGTATTTCATTACATCCATGTACACTCCTTCACTAGTATGTCAGTGAAGTTCCATGATGTCCTTGGAGGGGAATGCATCCATATTAACAGTCACCTAGGTGGTCTTGAAATTTGAGGGCAATTTCTTCCCCCCAGGCACTAATGGCTCTATAATTTCCATCTTTAGAGTTACTTGTCTCAAATCCAGTGCGGACAACATTCTGGATTGTTGTCCTGTTTCAAGTTCTTTCTTTGGGAACAAAGTCTTCTGAGATCAATGTTCTCGTCTTTGATTTGGGAATATAACCCAAACAACCCTGCTTTAATCGATGAGGTGGTGACCAAAGCACCTTTTGAGGTCTATTTATCTTGCTTCTAAGACCACGCTGCGGATGGGAAATTCTCCAGGATTATAGGTGCCAAATAGGTAGGCATTGGAGCCACTTTTGATGTTGCACTGTAAATGTTTTCAACTTTTGATCTTTTCAGCTTTGATCTAACGCTCCCTAATCTCTCTTAGTTTACCTCAGAGGTCGGATACAGTGTGATCCTCTTTCCCAATATGTCCACTTTATTGGGAGTGAGGATGATCGTTGCCCCAATGGCCTTGTAAGGATCTGATGTTTCTTTTCTCTACTCCCAGCTATCCAAGTTGGCCACATTGTCCAACAGTGGATGTGCTTCGTGGAGGTAAGTTGTTTCCTTGGCAACTTGTCTTTTTTGGGAGATGATCCCTTTGGGGTCATACTTGCACACAAAGCTTTGAGGGAAGTTGCAGGACACTAATATCTCTTCAACTACCTTTTGAGCGGCTCTGCTCCTAACTTTGAACGATCTGGCTTCATTCGGGACTTTGAAAGTCCTCACACTATTTCCCTTCATGAAATGCGCATTGTCGCACTTGAATCTCTAACGGATGTACTCCAAAGTGAAAATCCTAATATTCAAGAACACTGGAAGTTTATATGGAGCTAGCTCTGCTCCATACACACGAATTTCAATGTGGGTCTCAAAACAGAACCAATCTCCAACTGCATCATTCGGGTTTAATTGAAGCAATTGTTTGCACTCTCGAAAGACTTTGGGGGGACGACAGTCAAACAATAGTGCATAAACCTTGGCCATGACAGTATCTACAAACGTAGAGAAACCATGATGTGAAGGAACTGGGACAACTGACTTTTCAAGGTCATCTCCACTGAAGAAATTCTTATTATGGTAGATAATCATATAGAAGAGAGGACAATTATATCTAAACATTTTCCTAGTTGAGAAACTTTTAAATTGCAGGTGCATTGACTGGGCGAGAAAAGATGGCAAATCTAACTTTACAGGTGACTCTTGCTGAGATAAATTCATGAGAAAGAGGAAACGTAAGGCTACATCGTCAATTACCAGGTTGTGGTCGTACTCGAGGACTTGAAAGATCATAGAAAGAACTGGTCTGGCTAACTCGGCGAACACTTCAAGGCTGAACATTGATTGAGAGTTGGGTAAATTTGCTTCTGGCGGAATTATCCTGCGAATGAAAGTGTCTCCACTTTCGAATGATAACTAGCTGATCTTTCCTACCATGACCTCCTCATTGAATTGTAGAGTGGTGGTTCTTTCTTCTTTGTCGATTAATTCCATGACTATCTCTTTGGTGATCGGGAAGATGATGGATCCCAATCTGGAGATGACTGCTTTTATCTCTGGGGCATACCTCTCAGCGCACCACTGTACCAGCTCTGGGAAAGGCCTGGCTCTTGGTAAAACAATCTTGGCCAATCCTAAGCTCCATAAGTTGAACAGGTCATTCCAATTCTTTGCTTGTTCCTCAGATTCCCTAGATAATTGATGAAGGTGTGGGAAGGAAGACAGTGGGTCGTGAACGTCGAAATGTTTGTCTCCAAGGTCATCCTGACTAAGAACTGTTTATGCCAAGGGAGAAGTTTCGGGGGCACAAGCATAAGCCATGGCGATGTTGGTATGGTATAGAGAACGGTGGTATATGCTCGGCTCTGGGATATGAAAAGGTTGGTGAGGAGACTGCTAGAAGAGGAGCTCAGAGTGATGGAGGCTAGGTGCCCGGTAAGTTCTTCGAAGGAATATTTATAGGGATAAATTCAAATTTGGCGGGCTTTAATGCGAAGTGTACGTGTCACTCGAGGATTGGTTCTTCGCCCGAGGGGTGGTTGGCTCTTAAATGTAGGGGAACATTTGTCTCATAAACGGTGGCGGTAATGACCGTTAAGGGTGGCCGAATGGAAAATTTGAGGTGGATAAGCCAAGGGAAGAAGATGGTGGAACGAAAACCATAAGGGGTTTCAAGGCTCGGGATAAGCGGTTTGGGAAGACTGCTTTTCAGGCCCTGAATGAGCGTGAAGCTGCCACATGGAGTTGGTTGTTTTCATTCAGGGGTGCATTCGGTGCGTTAAACTCTGAGCGGCTTATGTATCCTGAAAACAGGGTAGACGTCGATCTCTCTCTTCACCTTCTCGAGATTTGTGAAAGGATAGCACAAATTTTTGGACTGGGCCCCTCTTTCTTACAGATCGTTGGTTGGAAGCTCACAGCTGTAGAACTGCAGGGCGACTTCTTAGTGGTTTAAGGGCTAGAGAAAAGCAGTTCGGGGAGACCGCTTTTGGGGCCATGAATGATTCTGAAGCCGACACGTGGCCTCAATGGTTTTCATTCAAGGGTGCCCCGAGCTCAATAAACATCACACACTTTGGGCCTCTGAATGAAATATCAACCATATATCTAACTCGGATCATGGCTTCGATCAAAGATTGGCTTTGTCTCATCGGTCAATCAATTCTTTAAAGGGCGCTAATCTTTCTTTCCATCTTCTTGTGCCGTAACAGTACTGATCCCTGACTAGAAATTGAGCTCTTCGCTTGCGGTCTGTGATGTTGTCATTAACTAACCGGGTCGCGAATATTAGTACTAACACTCACTATCAATTTAACAACTCAATTATAATAGATTTGTTCAAAAAAAACTTGTATAAGATTTCATGATAATATCATTTTTTTTCAGCGAAAAAAAACATACTACTAATATTCATTAGAATTAAATAGTACATGATTGATGTCGATCAGGGATCCACACAGAGTTCTAGCCCTTAGACGATACATATAGAGCTCTACCCGAAGGCAATACATATCGATGCTTATCTATAACCAGAAAAAAAAGCTTTTCCAATAGATTAAAAAAAAACATAGCATGGGATAGAGAAACAATCCATCTCATAGACCCAGCCACAAAATTAAATCTCAAAGATCCGGAACTCTCCATGTTCCCATGTATGATGCTCCAGAATTTCTTCCCAAAAAATTACACCTTCAACACAATCTAAAGCCCGTTTGGAAAGTTTATCTGCCATGGAATTATGTCGTCGATAGATATGAAAAAGAGAGATAGAGTTAAAGGAATTTAAAGCTTCCTTAATCCTTTTACACCAATAAGCTAGTGAAATGATTTTCAAATTGAAAACTCCTTCAACCCATTTAATGGTGAATTGGGAGTCACCATTGATCTTAATCTCCCTCGGCCCTAAAATATCACTATCAATTTAACAACTCAATTATAATAGATTTTTTCATTAAAAACTTGTCTAAAATTTCAATGATAATATAATATTATATAAATAAAATATCATCACGTGTGGAATAATTAACCATGATACATGGCTCAAGATACAATTTAATATAGTTTGAATTAAATGTGAATTCACGATATTATGGTGTCACTCCACCTCGCAACGACCCCTGCAATTCGTTTTAGAATAACAATTGGTGTTAGTGAGATTTAAAAATTGACAGCTCAACCTTCACGACTAATACAAAGTATTGAAATTTGTATTGAAATTCAGGAGGAAAAAAAGTCTATGCAATTTAGAGATATAATAATTACATGCTCAGAAATTATTTAGGGGAAAAAATTAATTGTCTTAAAAGGTGGTTTATAGTGTAATTTTTTTTCTAAATTGATAATTTAAAATAAATACAATGTTAATTCTAATTAAAATTTAAAATCAAATAAAAATATATGTATATAATTTTAATAAAAATAATTATATATGGTAAATATATATTGCTTAGCTATATGAGATATGTTGAAGATTTGTGAAATATTAAGAAGGATCAAATTCTTTGAGGTGTAAATTTTTGGGCCTCAGATCTTTGTATTTTGAGGGATTTGATCTCTCTCGACACATGATAGATCTAGAGTTAAGATGAATTTACGTTGTATTTTTTTGAAAACTATTGGAATTAGTAATTTATCAAGATTACATGGGAGAGGCCCACCTTCAAAGCTGGTGGTTGCCACTATAACCCAACACTGTATAAACCATTATCAATCACTTGTGACTTAGAAGGGCCAAGATGTTATGGAGACACACCCAATATGGGAGTCCCAATAGGGGGGGGGGGCTACCCTTCTAACCTTATCGCAAGAGGCCAATGTCTCATTAGGGATTTGAACCCTAGTGGGGAGAGTACGAAAATTACCTCCTCATATTTGAATTGTTGACCCTCAATGAATCATAATTTTGAACATTTACACTTCTCTCCATCTCTTTCATTACAAACCTTATATAAACTTTAATAAGTTGTGAGATTTGATTCAAAGGGTGAGTCAAAGTGTTTCTGGGGAGGAGCTCTTCCAATCCTTCGGAGGACTTGAGAAATGCATTCTAGGGCTTCCTCCACTATACTGGTGGCTCGGTTGCTTTCTCCAACAAGATGTCCATTTGTGTTCATGCATTAAAGAGTCGAGTGAATGGAAGGCATAGGCCCTTCTCCAAAAGTGTTGAGCATTGCTTAGCCAACACTATACCATGACTCTCCAGTATTTGATGGATATCCTCCACTAAATTTTTATCATAGTTTGTTGTATGAATTTAACTTCACAAATGTCTCAGTCAATATTGAAAAAAAAGAGCATGAATTGTAGCTAAACCTTCCCTCTACTTTGCCAAGTGAAAATACAAGAAGTCTCTTGAGACAAACACATCGGTTGACTTGTAGTTCTCACTCAACCAATGGAGTTGCTATGATGTGACCACAACATTTGCTTGCTCAATATTTCACTTACTAAGAGTTTGACTCGGTTTGAGTAAACTAGCACTAAATGGATTATTTTTATTACACCGATAGGTATTTATAGATTGCAATAGGATGAGACAAGTGTATTGTCCAGATTGATTTTATGGTCGCTGTTCCAAATTCAAAATAAACAAATATAAAAAAAAATGAATATAACAAATAATTGGTAGCCGATGCATAGATCACTAGTAGTTGATGCATGGATAGCTCGTAGCTAATGCATGGATAACAGACAGTTCGTGGCAGACAACCCGTTTAACTACAAGAAGGCAGGTGATAACAGATAACCGAGAGATAAACAACAAGTGATTACAATTACGCATAAAAAACAAATAACAAATAACTTGTTCATAGCACTTAACTTGTAGCCTATCAATATTCACCAACCACAAGTTAAATAAATACACAATAAATATGTTAATATTTATTTAACATAATATTTTTTAAATAAAACTTAATCATTTTAATCAATAAAAATGGGATAACCATCTTCTAACTTTTTATATAACCCAATTCCAACCCATTTAAAATTTTAAAAATTATTAAATGAGTCTATATTTATATTGAAAGGTAACGTGTCGGGAGCAAAATTTAATTTATAAAGTAATCTTGATTTTGTAAAGTCCTCTTTGGTAGCTAAGGATACTGACATCATCGAGTTGAAAATCCATATTCAATTTTCGTATTTAGCCTTTTATTAAACATATTTATGTGTAATGGTATTGAAAAAAAATTAAACATATTTATATCTTGGTTAGTGATTTTTAATACATATTTATATTTAACATGATGAATAAAAGGTTAAGTTTCAGATCTATGTAGCAATACCGAGTTTGTTTTCTTTGACAATAATGTATTTAGATTTTAAAATTACATTGAAATCCAAAGTAGCCAAGAAACCAGTAGTTTTTTTTTCAAGTCTTTTTTTTTCAGTCTTATATATTAAAGTAATCAGTTGGAAATAAGTATAGTTTGTAGCGATTTTCTTCAGTTGGAAATAAGTATAGTTTGTAGCGATTTTCTTCATTGATCGCTGCAGCATTGAAAATTTATCTTCAAAGTGGTGATTTATTTTCCTTTCAACAAAATATCATATCTTCATGTCTCGATCCTTTTTTCTTTAAACAAATATCTCAATACTCCATTTAATATTGGTAAACATGTATAGTTTGAAAGACATGCAACAATCATAAGTTGTCAAATATGTTGATTGAACCATGTTCATTTGCACAAAAGTTCTACTCTCTTGTAACATTGGTAAACATGTATGGTTTGAAAGACATGCAACAATCATAAGTTGTCAAATATGTTGATTGAACCATGTTCATTTGCACAAAAGTTCTACTCTCTTGTAATATTGGTAAACATGTATAGTTTGAAAGACATGCAACAATCATAAGTTGTCAAATATGTTGATTGAACCATACTCATTTGCATAAAAGTTCTACTTTGCAAGGTTAGCGCTGGTTTTAGGATATTTCAGGTTGGGTGTAATAAATAGAAAGTAATTTTAGGCATTTGATACATCAATATTTTTAATGTTAATTGTGCTCACCATATTGTATTTGATATTCATCATGTTCATCATTGTTATCGATTTTTTCATGGCAAATATGAAGAACTTCATGCAACCAATCAATCAAACAAATTACAAGGTTTTACACCATATGAAGCCTTTATTGACATTTACTTATAAAACTAATTATACAATATCATTTGTTACCTGTTTTCTTTCATTTTTTAAAAATGATGTTTGCATATCTTTGAGCTATCATTAATCCAATTTAACTAACATCCATATACCACCCAAACTCCTTTCTGCAAATAAAGTGACCATGTCACGGGTCTAGAGGTTCAACCTGAAACCGAAGCTCCATTCCCTTCCCTAGGCCTTGTAGCACTACCCCATTTCCTCTCCCGATGGTGTGATCAACTCGGGTTTCGGACTTGCCAAACTACGCCTCACACAAACACTTACATGATTCGTAAGGCAAATCCAAATCGCATTCCTTGCCTTTCCTTCAAGCTTCTCCTAGTCTTCTTGGGACTAAGCAATAGGTTTTGTACATGGTGCCACAGCAACCCATTGATCTCTATCTACAAGAAGATCTTTCCTCTTGAACTTCCATAGCTCAAAGGTCTAACTCTTAAATTTCTCAATCTTGATTCTATAACAACTTGCCATTATGTTTCAACACATGAATCACCATTGCAGAGCTCCCACTAAACCTAGGTTATCACAGACCCAATATAAACTTGCTCTATAAAAATAAAATTAAAAAAAAAAAAAAAAAAAAGTCAAACCCAGACATCCTCTTGAAGCCAAAACTCGAGCTCTAATACCAAATGTAAGTTTTAAACCTATGAGGCAAACAGTACATACATATTTTGAAGTGAAACAATGCATACAAATTCTGAAGCAAATATGAAATTAAACAATGGTAAATAGACAGTACACAAAGATTTACAGTGGAAACCCTTCATTGGGAAAAACTGACAAAAATTAGAGCCACACCTCTCTCTTTCTCATTGCATTCACTTAACCATTCACAATACAATATTAGGTATTATGTAGCATCCAAAACCATAATCTATTAACATGGATTAGATTACAATTGTAGTCCCTTAACTGGGATTAAATTATACATTGGGTTGAAATTTACAAAAGCAACTCAAAAAAAGAATTTTCGATGTTGTCTCAAACCCGCAACAGGGGGGCACTGCCACCCCCTTTGCAACCCCCTCGGTAATCTCAATGCATACAAAAATCACTACGCCAAGGAAGATTTGAATTTTACAAAAATCACTATACTAGGGAGGATTTGAATTTTGTGGAACCCACATGCAAAAAATATAACACATACCCAACATAGTGCCAGTGTAGAACTACACTAAGGCTTCAAAAAACATAAAAATATATCGTTATGTGAATTTTTAAAAGAATTGACTATCCAAATAAATTACTTTTTGACAAATTTCTTAATAAAAAATATAATAATTCTACCAAAAACAATAAGCAAAATTATTATAAATATCATATACTACTTACCAACTAAAAAACAAAACAAAAATAAACAAACTTAAAATCTACTAACTCATAGTTTTAATTTTTAAAATATTAAAACACCCAACAATGAAATTTTGTAGACCATGGCTATCTACATAAATGATAACCATGATGATGAAAGTAACACCATCACAAATTTAACTTGGAAATATATTATTGTTAGTATACTGTAACATTTATTAATATATTATTAAGTACATAAGGTATATGGAGAACAATTATTTTCCCATCTAGTAAGAAAAAAGTTGTTGGTGAACTATGTATTTCACAATCAAAATTGTAGACTTTTGATCATTTATTTCAATTTCACAATCAAAATTGTAGACATTTGATCATTTATTTCAAACACTATCTTGCCAAAATGAATTAAATGTTCCAACAAAATATTGATAATCATGATAATATAATTTAAGTGGGCTTAACGGTTAAAAACATATATTTTCTTTTATAAAGTTATATCTTTGTAAATTTTAATAATTCCATTATCTCACAAACAAAAGTTCTCCTACACAATTTTAAAAATAGATTATTATTATAAGAGTAACTATACCGGAAACGAAATAGAAATAGATTATTATTATAACAACAACTATACCTAAAACTAAATATGCCAATTTTACATAACAAGTGGCTCTTCTCCTACTAATTTATATCTGTATCTGTGTTTTTTAAAAATATGATGTGACCGCAGCATTTGCCTGCTGAGTGTTTTGTTTGCAGGGAATCTGACTAGGCTTTTCATTGCTTTGGGACTTATAATAGAGTACACTAATCAAGCACTAAACGAATTATTTCCATATTTATTTAAGATAATATTTTCAGGATAACGCTTAATCATTTTATATCACGAAAAATGGGATAGGTGTCTAACTTTTTATATAACCCAATTCCACCAATTTTAAAATTAAAAAAAATAATACCATATTAAATGAGGCCAGATTTATATTGAAAGGTAACGTGTCCGGGACCGAAGCCAAATTTAATTTTATAAGTAATCTTTATTTTGTAAAGTCCTCATTGCTGGTTATGGAGACCGACACAATCGAATTGCAAATCCAAGTCCACGTTACTTATTACTTATGATGAATTAAGATTTAAAATTACACTTAATTCTAATTAAGTATTTAGATATTAAAATTACATTAAATTCTTCCTATGCATCCAAGTGTGATATATTGAAATAATTTATGGGGTAATAATTAAAGGCAGCGATTTCTTTATTTATCGCCGCAGCATTGAAAATTTATCTTCAACGTGGCAATCTATTTTCCTTTCAACAAAATATCTTCATGTCGCAGTCTTTTTTCTTTAACAAATGTTTTAATATGCTATATTATATAAGTGGATGTTAATTTTTATTATCATCATTAAAAGTTAGAATTTGAAAGACATCTTTTAATATGTCGATTGATTATCTACTTTTGATGTTAATTTTCAATATTATCATTAAATGTTAGAATTTGAAAGACATGTTCTAATATGTCCATTGATTATCTACTCTTGATAAAGAGTTATTTGTAAGAAAATTCTACTTTTACAAGGTCAGAGAAATAGAAAGCAAGTTTGAAACATAACATTTTTTATGTTAATATGGTGATTCTAAATTCATCATGTTTATCATTGTAATAATCAATTTTTCCATGAGAAATATAAAGAACTTGATATAATAGGTCAATCCAATAGAATTAAACATTTTACACCAAATGGAGCCTCACATTTGCTTATAAAATCCATTATATAATTCCATTTGTCATATGATCTTTTGGTTATGCTTGCTTTATTTTTCCGTTTATACTTGCATCATCATTAAACTAATAACTCAATCTTTAAATCCAATTTGAATAACATCCACGATTCCACATGTATGTAAAATCTTTGACAGAATTTATGATTAGTGACTATTCATGGATCCTCTCCTCTACTACCAAAGATGAGTTATTTTATTTTAATGGCATTGTATGGTGCTTCCTCTATGGTTTTGGATGTCATCTCTAGCACGCTCTTGCATGAACCCAATTTATGCTCACTCAAAAACAACCTCCAATATTTGATTTAGATCATTTTCTTTAAATATTTGGGAGTCTAATCTAGCCTTCCTTTCAAAATAAAACTAATTATATTCTACAACGTTATGTTTTTTCACACTTTTAAAATCTCAATGCTTATGGACATGACCTTAGAATTTAGTGTTTAAAACTTTTGCATTGAAAATATAGAGAATTGCATATTTGGAACAATGAACTTGACTTGGGATCACAACTCACCAGTTATTTTTCCAGCATGTGGCTGTCATATCAACATGTTTCTCAATTTGAAGCAGACTCCTCCAATGAGTTTTCACCTCCCAATGACCACACTTTGTTACAATAGTAAAAACCTGGCATCTTTTAGTAGTGTGACATGGATTAACATGTTGTGGCATGGAAGGCCTGGATTTATTCCTCTTCCAAGCATTTCAATTGTTAATGGATCTTCTATAATGGAGTCAATAAATTGCATACATTAAGTAGAAGAGCAACCTTTCTTCTCGACCTTAGCTCTTTCATGCACCTCTCTGTAATTTGGTCTTGTAATTATTCAAATCCGACTTCATAATGCAAGTCAAAGTTATTCCTATACAACTTTGTCTGAGATCAATATTATTTTGCATTAAAATTTATGCATCGACATTATACTTTAATCCACCCACGACATGAATATAATAAAAACTAGATATGGATCATATTTAATTGATATGAGGGAGATCAAGGTTTTGAACTAGAGACCTCCACAGTAATTCCCTGAGTTACAACATTGGCTCGAGCTAAAAACACAACGCAACATCTTTGTATGTTAGGAAGGTTGATCCTTAGTGTTCTTTACAAGATCATGGGATTCATGATCAAAATATTTTGGGGCCAAGTTGGTAACATGAGGTGTTCATGGAATCTCATTAATATAACTTCAGACAAAGTCGAGAACACTACACCATCATTTTGATCTATTTCCTTTCCACTTGGATCCCATGACTACCTACCTTTAAATCTCCTAGAAAAATAGCGGATGGATGATTGAGTCCTTGAAATATCTTATTTATGTCTCTTGTAGTTGTGTTTGGCACTTGCAAATGCAAAAATTGTGTTGTGGTTAACTTGCTTACCATTGTGGTTGCTTATATTTTATGTCATTATTTTTGTTTGATATTCTTCAAAACTCTAAAATGGCTCTAGTGGTTCGATTTTTTGTAGCAAGGTTTTATGAAAATGTTTTACCTTAAACTTTTTCTTATTTACTTTTGTATTTTTAAGTCAAGTTGGTAGAGTACATTGCATGTGAGCTTATAATTATTTAAATTCATTTTTTTACTATATTTTTACAAGTAATTGAAGTCATTGCAATTGTATTACAACTAGTATTTGGAGTAGTAATTTGGATAAGATTCATACTTATATATAAGACAAATACAAAAACAATAATTATAACAAAGCATTTTTTACAGACAGCAATGACAATGCAAAATGTAGGGTCAGAAGCCTTTTATTCTATATCAACCTAATGGGATGAAGGTCATGGCTTCATTCCAAACTCATGGGAACGATTTTGTTTTATATGCACATAACAAAGCCAAATTCAAGGAGTTCATTGATGCACCCTCACCAATCTAAGTGGAGTGTAGACCTCATCTTCCTCACTTCAAGGAAGTTGGTTACATATTGGTGCCATCTAATATGACCTTAGGGGTTGTTATAAAGTGTGTGTGATATGTATTGTGTATGTAAATCTTTTGGTTTCTTAGGCTTTTATTTGTATTGAGCTATGCTCATTTCTTAATGGGATAAAGTCACTCGATGTTGAGCAAATTTGAATGTGTGGGCTAAGACCACTTGTTTTAGAATATGGAGTTATTCATTCATTTGGATTATGTCATTAAGTGTTGTAACAATGTCTTTAGACACCATCTCTTCTTGGAATATCTAGCTCTCTAATTTACCTAATTCTCTACTTCTCCAACGTGGTATCAGAACTATTTGTTTGAGATATAACATGTTGTCTACGATTATTTTGGAGGGTATCACTTGTACGTGCTCGTGATGAGTTGGATTTGTTTGGTATATTAACTTAGGGTTTCAAGGGAGACGGTGAACCTTGGCATCACCTGCATGCCCTCGCTTCTAAATCAAGGAAAAGATGATGCTAAGCATCGCCCTACATGCCTTCGTGTATTCCTCGTCATCTCTTCAATATTTATTAAAAAATTAAAATTATATAAAAAGGAAAAACAAAAAAAAAAAATTATAAATTTTTTTTTTAAATGAATTCATAAAATAAAAATAATAATTAATTAATTAAAAATAATAATAAAAAAGAGGGTTAACCAACTCTTTCCCCCCAAAATAATTAATTAAAAAGAGTAATAAAAAAAAAGGAGGGTTGGCCCTACTATTTGTAAAACCCAGCTCCACATAACTCGGGTGGAAGGGTAAAGTGCGGGCAAAGGGAGTGGGAAGTTTGAGGGCCATTATGAAATCACAAACTTTACAAAATTTGTTTTCTTTCTTTTTTTTTTAATTTTTTTTAACTTGGATTGTTATGTATTTTAATTTTCTTTTTAATTTTGACTAAAGTTTTATATTCCTTGATAATCCATAAAGTTAAAATGACTTTAAATAATTTTTCATCACGTGAATTTTTTTTGGTTTTTAGTAAACATTATATAAAAATTAAATTTTTGATAGAGAAATTATGGATTGCTCATTTGGAGCCTTTAAGATGGTATCAAATCACCTTTTTCATAAAATACTTTTTTTTCCCGCGAAAAAAAACATACTACTGCTATTCAATTATATATGAATCAAGTAGTACAGATGTTCATCCAATAGATATTACAATACTTTTTCAGAAAGACCCTGTAGAAAAGGTCTTTCTATCCCAAACAAAATTACACAAAATTACAAAATGGACAGATATCCATGGATTATCAGCGATCAAACCTATTTCTCTTAATAACTTAGTAAAGAAAATAAAGAGAACCGGAATCCACCACCACTTCTTCACAGACATTCTCCCAGAATAAGATACCTTCATCACCATCGATCACCAGCTTTGATAACATGTCAGCTTGTGAGTTAAACTCATGATATATATGGTCCAGCGAAAATAAAGTGAAAGAACTGAGATCGCGCTGAATGCAATTTCACCAATAGACAAGATTCATAACCTTTAGATCAAACTCCCCACGAGCCCATTTTATAGTGACTCTAGAATCCCCAAAGATTTTCACCTTGGTCAATCCAAAACAAAGTGCAACCTTGACAACACACCAGAGAGCTAATAGCTCAGCTTTCATATTAGTTCCAAATCCTCCATGCATGCGAAGAGTGTAAAAATGAAGTTGCAGCCCCATCAAAGAATAGAACAGGGTCATCAACAGTGAAGTGAAACCGATCAATGGTTCTTTCCACAGGTTTATCAACCTCCTTCTGAAATTTAAGAAAGTGACTAAAAGCTTCACAAAAAACAGATTCAGCATTTGGAATGGAATTCTCAAAAATGGCTTTATTCCTTGCTCGCCATATCGCCCAGTAGATAAAGACTGGCAAAGTAATATGAGTTTTACCAACCTTCACCCATTCAAACAAACGTTTCTCCACATTGCTCCCAGCCCACTTCTGAGGTAAAGCCAGATTCTTTGTAAACTTTTCCCAAACAGTCGAAGTGAAAGCACAGTCCATAAAAATATGATTAGCTGTTTCAGACTCCCACCTACAGAAAACACATTGACTTGGCCCAATCCACCCCAATAATGTCAAATTGTCCCATGTTTTCAGTCTATTCATTAACACAAACCGAATGAAACACTGAAGCTTCAACGGAAGATGCCACTGCCATATCAGTTTATACCACCAGTGTGACGGAAATAAACATCTACGCTTAATAATGTAATCATATGCAGTGGAAGCCGTGATGATACCTGTAGACACATTACAACCCCTCTGATTTCGTCTTCCTCTTCCATACAGTGGATACCTGCAGCGTTAAGGGATCGAATATATAGTTCCCATTCCAATGTAACCTGCCGAGGTAAGTGCAAATCCAACGCTCCTAGCTAGTATCCCTGATCATCATTTTTCACAAAAGAATTGAGAGTGACAAAGCCCTTCCCCCTCAATAGATGTAGCAGATCCTGAGATCATGTCAACTGATCCTTTAAGCCAGCGATCAGATCTACCCCCACCGCCACTTCTGCTTCATTTCCAACCTTCCAGCAAAGACCATCTGCCATCCAACAATAAACCTTCATGAACCCATTGCAAATGGGAGACACTCCCCTTAAAAATTTCTTCGGCTTCCTCAACTAGTGGGAGACTTTAGTTTTAATGTAATTCTGGTGTATCACTTGTGTCCAAAGAGTCTTGCCAAATAATGCCCTCCATAGGCTTTTCAACCTAAGTGCAGCACTAAAAACAGAGAGATCTTTTATCCCCCAACCACCTGCAGCAACCGGAATTGAAATCTTATCCAATCCTATCATGGACAGATAGGATTTCTTCATCCCTCCAGTCCATAAAAACTGAAAAATTAATTTCCTCAATGTATTGATAACAGAACATGGCACAGGAAGTAATGAGAACCAATAGACCGGTGTCCCAATCAAGACCGGCCTTACCAGGGTAAGTTTGCTTCCGATAGAAAGAAGACGAAAAGTCCAATGATTGATCCTAGATTCAAATTTTTTTATGAGCCACTGCCAATCTTTAACCAGGTAACCATTTGGCTTCAACTCATTTCCAAGATAAGTAAATCCATCTACAATCTTCGAGCAGTTATAAGGCAGAAATAATTTCAATATTCTCAACCTGTCTATGCACACCAGATTCTCATAAATACAGGATTTTTTAAGGCTAACTTTCATACCAGAGGCAGCACAAAAAAGATCAATGATCTTTTGGAAAGCCCTCCATTCTTGCACAGAATCATTGCCAGCTAACAATACATCATCCACGAATAATGCATGGGACATCGCTAAATTCTTTGAAATTTTCAAACCTCTAATATTTCCCACCTCAACAGCTTCCTTAATCAACCGGCTAAGTCCATCCATCACCAACAGAAATAAGAAAGGAGACAATGAACATCCTTGGCGCAGCCCCCTAGAGCAGCTAAAAAAGGAGGATGGAGCACCATTTACAAGTACTGCAATGTTCATAGTACTGACACAAGCCATAATCCACCTTATAGCTAGAGCTGGAACCCCAATATGAATCAAAACAAGTCTAAGAAAATCCCAGCTTACAAGGTCATAAGCCTTTTCCAGATCCATTTTAAGAATGATAGCCTTTAGCTTTTTGCATTTGATAGTGTGTAAGAGCTCCTGAGTGATTCCGACAGCATCATGAATCTGTCTATCCTGTAAAAAGCCAAATTGCTCTTGAAGTATTTGGACCAGTTCGGTGTGGGATAAGCTCACCGGGGGATGGAGGTCACAGTTTTCTTTCTCCTGGTGCCGAGACTCGTGGAGGGTATGTTTTGTTGGGTGATAATGGTGAAGGTTTCGGGGGTTTTCAGTCATACAAGGATGTAGGCGGTTTTGAAGCAGGTAAGGGATGGAACCAGTGATTTAAAGGTCTGAAGGCACAAAAAAAACGACAGGCTAAGGTTATTAAGGTCCGTGGGGGACTTTACCGTTTCATTATCCCTAAGGAGACGAACCTTGATCAAATTGAGATGCTGTCAACCAGGGCTATTGTGGGCCGACTTGAATTTACCTCAGGGGATCAAAAAGAATTGGTGGATTGGGTTCGACAGCATTGGATGTCGATCATTGGAGATATGACTAGGGTTTTGCAGATGATGAACGGGTGGATTATGTTTGTTTTTTCTAAACAGGAGCATGTTGGAAAAATTTTGAAGAGGTTTTGGTGTTTCAAGGATGGTTCTTTCAATTTGAAGAGATGGTATCTTGCATTTGACCCTTTGAAAGAAGTCCAGAGCGTTCGCCACCTTTGGCTGCTCATCCCAGGGTTACCTATCGAACTCTGGACGAAGAATATCTTGATGGGGATTGTGAATGTGGTGGGGAGATTTGTTCGTCTCAACAATCGTTCTTTGTGCGGTTTTGATAGGAGGTCGGCGAAGGTGATGGTCTCATTTGAGATGGATTTTGGTCTGCTGGAGGAAATCGAACTTGTATGGGGTTCAAAGACTTGGCTTCAGCGTCTTGATTACCTAAAGGTTCCTTTCCATTGTTATTATTGTCAAAAGACTAGACACATTAGGGCTCATTGTCCGGATGAAGTTCATACTCCTGGTATGCGGACTCGGGGTCGTTCTTTTGTTCCGGCTCCTTCCCTAAAGCCACTTTCTGTTGGTTTGGTGGATGAGCATGCTGTTTTAGGTAAGTTTTTTATTACTCCCAAACCCTCTATTCCTAAGCTTTCGGATGCCGAGATAAATGAAATATTTGATTCAAATATCTCCCATAAATTGATTGATCCTTTAAATTTGGAAGTTAAGAACCCTATTTATGGGGAGGAAGCCCTTTTAGACAAAGCTCCGGCTTGTCAGGAGTTGTTTGGGGGTCTTTCTGGTATGGGGGTGAATAGTCTGGTTGTGGTTGAGGGATCTTCAGGTGCCATTCCTTCATCTGATACGGCTTGGGGCACAAATTGTCTGGAGAATGTGGATGGAGGGGGGGAATTGTTAAGGTCTGAGATGGATATTCTTGAGGATCTGTCTTCTTCACATGTTAGGGGCTTGGGGGAAGCTGGTTTGGATGAGTCTGGAGGGGAAAGCACATTCATCCCTCTCTCTATCTATTCAAAAAACCCTAGCCCGAATCGTCATGTCCAGTCGATTCATTCTGAGAGATTTCAGAACGTAACCATTCAAAAATCTAGAAGGAAAGGGGGGACCGTTGGGGTTAGGATTTGTGACTCCAGTCAAGATCATATTTCGGTCTTGGAGAGAATCGACTTGCTGGATAATAATGAGGATTCTTCTATTCAATTGCGGGGTCTTAGAGCAAAATCCCCGGTGAGGAGGGGTTCTTAATGTCTATCTGCTCCTTAAATATTCGGGGATTGGGGGGGTTGTTCGAGTCAGGGCCCTCTCTGATCTTATTACTACTGCTTGGCCTAACATTTTATTACTTCAAGAAACTATGTGTTCAGACTTGGATGCCATTTCAAAGTTTGTTGGTCTACAGGGGGGATGGGAGGTTTTGGCATGTATCTCTAATGGCATGTCTGGTGGTCTGCTTATAGCCTGGGACCCTCAGGCTTACTCATTCCGGGTTTTTAAATCATATTGGGGAATTTTGTTGGATGGGTTCCGTCGATCTCATGATTCTCCAATATCGATTCTGAACTGTTGTGCTCCATGTAAAACTGAGAATTCTTTTGGAAAGGGTTACAAGCTTCTGGTTTGTTGGAAAGAAAGAATATCATTGTGGCAGGGGACCTAAATTTTACAAGGTTTTCTCAGGAGATTTGGGGATCTTTGGCTAAATTGGATAATTTGGCTGATTTCTTTTCTGATTATTTGATAATTAATGACATGATTGATGTGTGCACAGGCGTCTTCTCTCCTACCTAGACTAATGGCAGAGGGGGACACGACTCCATTATGAAAAGACTAGATAAATTTCTTATTAAGAGATCTCTTCTGGAGTCTTGTGGCAGGTATCGTACATGGGTGGGAAGGAATAAGATTTCCGACCACTAGCCTATATTTTTGTAGTTGGATGATCGTTTTCAGCATCAATGTTATCCATTTAAATTTCACTGCTCTTGGAATGAAAATTTTGAATCATGTGGACCGGATTTGTTATAAATTGCAGGTGCTTAAAGGGAAAGTTTCGGCTTGGATACATGAGAAGAAAAAAGTGGTTAAGCAGAAATTATTGGAGATAGAATCACAGTTATAGGCTTTATTTGCTTAGTCTCTGGAAGATCCATTAGATGACACTAATTTTTCCATTTTGAAAAATTTGGAGAAGGAAAGGTAAAGTTTCTATTTAATGGAGGAAAAAGAGTGGAGATTGAAAAGTCGAGCTCTTTGGGTTAATTATGGGGATAAGAATACTCGTTTTTTTCATTCGTATGCTTCGGCTAGGAGGAACAGTAATACAATCTGGAAAATGGCTGATGAAGCTGGCAATGAGGTGGTTTCTGCACAGGATTTATAGGGGTTGGCAAAGAAATATTTTAGCAATATTTATTCGGTTGATCATGGGTGTGATCTTATGGCCCAGTTGAGGGTTGCAAGGCTATATCCGAAATTCTTTGATGATGAGGCAGTTGTTGATCTTTGTAAAGATGTTACTTTGGATGAGGTGGAATGTACATTGAAATCTTTTGCTAAGGAGAAGAGCCCCGGGCCAGATGGTTGGACGGTGGAGCTCTTCTTATAGTTTTTTGACATTATGGGGGAGGAAATATTGCAAATGGTGGAGTTTGCCAGGACACGGGGATATGTCTTTGGGGCTATAAATGCTACATTTATTACTCTTATTCCGAAGGTAAATGACCCAAAAGCTTTTGGGGAATTCAGGCCTATATCCTTATGCAATCTTATCTACAAGGTGGTATCAAAAATTATTGTTGGTCGCTTGAAGCCTGTCTTTTCTAGACATATTACTCAAGAGAAATTTGGCTTTTTATAGGATAGACAGATTCATGACGCTGTCGGTATCACTCAGGAGCTCTTACACACTATCAAATGCAAAAAGCTAAACGCTATCATTCTTAAAATGGATCTGGAAAAGGCTTATGACCGTGTAAGCTAGGATTTTCTTAGACTTGTTTTGATTCATATTGGGGTTCCAGCTCAAACTCTCGAATTTCAAATTTAGTAAATATTCTTGTCTAGATTATAACACAAATTTAATAAAAATAAATTATATTTCTTACCTTTGAAATTTTAATAGATGATCTTGACTTAACAAAGTGTATATGTTCATTTTATCCATTTTAGTTATAATTTATTTCTTTTTATTTCAATAGAACAATTCACCACATTTATCAAAATTAGCTATAAAGGAGGAGACTTATAAAAGTAACTCTAGATAGTCATGGTGAATATATACAATCATTAGATAAAGTAGGAAAGAAAAAGAATCCAAACTTCAAAGAAAACAAGAGATAATGTTTTATAATAAATTTACATCATTTAAAAATGAGATTCAAAATAGATAGACATTAAAATAATAGGGTTTGAGAATAAGTTGGAAAAAAATAAATTGTCAGGGATGTTTGGTTTCTTATTTCAAAAAGAAGGAATTTAAACCATTTTGGGTGTTGCCCTACCTTATTTATTGGGCCATTTGGATGGCTTGCAACCATGCACACTTTGAGGAGAATCTAACTCCCATTTTCGAGCTTACTTCTCAAGTCATTGCTCTATTCCAGTATTATAAACAATTTATTTATGAAGTGAAGGAGCATCGGGTGGTGCCACATCATTTTAACAATGTGAAGATTTGGTCTCTCTTCAATGGGGCTTGTCAGGGCAATCAACAACTATGTGGTTTTGGTTTTATCATTTTCATGTTAGAGGATTCATATGTTTCTAGTAAAGGAGCTTTGGGTTCATAATCCAATAACTTGGTCGAATTGTCAGCCTTTAGTATCATCTATTTCATATTATTGTTGAGATAGTTATTCAAGAGCTACAAGTTTTTGTTGATTCTAGTTTTTTCATAAATTGGATGAAATGGATTTCTCATATGCTTGATATTAACCATATACAGTTGGTGATGCAACTTAAAGAGATCAACGGTTTCTTTTCATGAAGGATCCCATTTGATCATATTTATAGTCAGCATAATACCAATGCGGATCAATTGTCAATGCAAGGTCTGGAAATGAATCCATAATCACTTTGTTTGGAGAATTTCAAAAGAGGGGAATTCATATCCTCTAGAAGGGTGTCCATTTAACCTTCATATATTTGGCATAGCTTTGGATTCTCTATTTGTATAAGTAAAACCTTATCAGAACAATATTTTTTCTTTTTAAGGAGCTTTAAAGCTCAATTTTTATATGTGCCTAGTGCACCTAAGATTGTAATTTTGTTCAATTGAATAGAAACTACATTTCTTTTTCTTGGAAAAAAAAGTTGGAGAAAATGGGGATTAGATTGAAAGAAATAGAAAAGTAAAGCCAAAAAATGAAACAATCAACCCAAGAATAAGAGGTTGATAATATAGAAAACCATAATATGAAGAACAAGATTAAAGAATGGGAAGAAAAGTTAAATAACAATTTGGCCCTAAATAGTTTGGAGAGTAAATTGGATATCAAATTCATGCAAAAGAGCCTTGAGGCTCATAATTTTTGGTTTGAAAGAGGAGAAAGAAGAGGATATGTTAGCACCAGTCAAGGAAAAACTACAATAAAAATTACAAATTGAAACAGTTTGTCTCAAAGAAGCAAAGAGGTTAGGAAAAATAATTGAGAACAAAGATAGGTTAATTCATGTTAAGGTAATCTATAATGACCATAAACATAAAATAATCTATAAAACCCAAGTTTAAAAGGGGTAAGAATATTTATAAATGAAATTCTCATCTCAGAAGATCAAGCTAAATTAAGAAAGGAAGTTCAAAAGGTAAAAGAAGCCAAGGATGAAGGAAAATGGGAATTAAGCATAAACATAAAAGTTGTTATTAGGGATAAAGACCAAAAATATAACAATAAATAGGAATTCAACAAACTATGGATCCTCTCTTGGAACTATCGTGACTTTCCATCGATAAAAAGTCTCATGTTAAGTTGGATCCCGAGGGAAATTGGTAATATATTGTTTGTTGAAACTTTGGAGCATGAAGAATCTAAGTTCCCTAACATAAAAGGACTCGCCTTGTGATCGGTATGGAATAAGATATCATATCATAGAGGGATCAAAAGCATAGCTTGTTACATAAAGAATAAGAATTGTTTTCATATGAGGATTCAGAAGAAAGATCATTTCAATCAATACATGTTGATAGAGATTTGAGATATCAATGCAAAGATGATTTATACACGATTTATATAGCAATATGTTATTTTTCACCTATTAATTCTACCTTTTATAAGAAACACTGTCTAGATAAAAAGGGACTTTATAATAACATAGAATAGGTATTTACAATGCAAGAAATGAAGGAAATATCCTCTTGCTAGGAGATTTTAAAGCTAGAGAAGCAACTAACCAAACTATTATCTTAAGCAATGATTTGAACCCTAATCCTCTATGGCTAGATAAGGAACTTGATTTAGCTAGCAAATACAAAATAAACTCTGAAGACTTGGTTGAGAATTTGTTCAATACCAAGTTGATCAAGCTCTGCAATTCTTAAGCTTTAATAATTTGCAATGGTCTTATGAAGTGGCCAAAATCCAATCAAATAACTTGTATTCATAGGCTTGGCAACAACGTAGTAGATTATGTCATATATGATATCCGTGTATACAACCAAATAGTAAATGTTAAAATCTTAAATGAGCACAAGGCTAACTCAAACAATAGACCTTTAACCCCAACTCTAAGTTTTGTCAAGCACATAAGCCCCATAACAGAGAATTATAATAACCAAAAACACTTAATATTTGATGATAAAAAAAGTGATATTTTTTAAAGGTTTTAAATAAATAATTAAAACTAATATTAAATAAAGACAATATTGAATGCCTATATCCTAATTTTACCAGAACCCTTTCTATCCCATCAAGAAGTTCTTTATTGAGGTGTCATGTAAAAAAAATAGAATGATCAACCGTTGGTATAATAATGAGTGCAAACATGCTAGAAAATCTATTAGGAATGCTTTTAACAAGTCCTTAAAATCTAACAAGATATAAAGGTACAAAACCCTAATTGAAAGGGAAAAAATGTATTATATAAATAGAAAGCAAAAGAATATTTTTCGCCTCTCTAAGTTAAATACTAAGAATTTTAGAAGTCAAATTTTGAGTCGTAAAACTAAATAAAACAATATGATTCCTTTGAGGGACTTGAATTCCTACTTTAAATTTTTGTATGAATGATGTCGTGGACAATAGTCAAACCCTTTCTACAAATGACTAAGTTTTTTCTTTAGAAGACATAGAGCTAGGGGTTAAGAGGCTTGCAAAAGAGAATGCTAAGAATATTGAAGGATACCAAGCATAAATATTAAAAATAGGTGGGTCTATCCTCATCCTTGACATCCACAAGCTCTTCAATTTAGTAGTCAAGTAAGGTTTCCCTAAACCCTGGACTCAAAGCCTCATTATTCTTATTTTAAAAAGTGGAGATAAAACAATCCCTCTAATTATAAGACCATTGTGATTGACCCTCTTTGAACCAAGTTTTATGGAATTATCATCATATGGCAAGAATGTCACCAAAAAATAGATAAATGCCAAGCCAAATTTAGGCATTATCATTCAACCAAAGATCGCCTTATTATGCTTAGGAATATTGCAAAGGGGTGTCACAATAATAACTCCAATATTTCGTCTTGCTTTGTTGACTTTAAGACACATTACCCAAAACTAACCTTTGGAACAGATTAGAAGAGCTTAATGTTCCTTTCGTGTTAAGAGTTGTTGCAATAATGTTGTATGAGAATGCTAGTGCCAAGTTTAGGATCATTGAGGGTTGGTTAGAAGAAATTAATTATAATATAGCAATCCAAGAAAGTTGTTCCCTGTACCCTACCATTTTTGGTATACACATTGACAAGGAGGTTTGTTTGGAAGAAGCACATTGAGTTGGCACAACTCTAGCTAGCATAGCTAGTGTCTTTCTTTACACTGATGATATTCAAATCTTTAACACTAACAAAACAAAGGTTATGATAATCAAATCCTTAACACTGACAAAACAAAGGTTATGATAATCAAATCCAAGAAGATCACTTATGTTAATTTCTTGTATGACAACAACAGCTTGGAAAAAATGACTACATACAAATTTCTCATAATTGATCTTCACCACAAGCTTAACTAGAACTATATAGCATTAAGAAAATGATAAATGGAAAGTGGACCATTTATTATAAACTTGAAAACATTTATAAATAAATAGACTTTTGGCTTTAGGATAAGAAGAAACCTATGTTCGAGACTCTCATCACTCTTGTTATCTTATATGGATGTGAAGTTTAAGGCTACATCATCTCTAGAGAATCATGGAGAATGATAGAACAAATCCAAAAGCATTTTATAACTTATAATCTCAAAATTAAAGGGAATACACCGTATCATATCCTCCTCATAGAAACAAGTATCCCCCCATTTAGAACATGGCATTGACTAAGTACCTAATGTACAAGAACAAGATAAACAACATAGGAGACAAGAGGCTTCATAAGATTTGCTTCAAACTCCAAGGTTGACATAAAGATGCCAAGTCTTGACTAATCATTGGGAGTTGAAGAAGGGGACACTTTGCCGAATAGTGATAATATTAAAAGCATTATTGCATCTAAATTTGAGGAGAAATTGTGATGCAATAAAGATTTAGAAGATAAGAGAAAATTAAAATACAAGAAGAGGTAATCACTAATCAAATTTAATCTAAGATCAAAAGCATCTATTTATTTTAACTAGTGTAAAGAAGAAAATCAACATTGTTAAAATATGAACAAAATCTCACAAGTTCCATAGTGAAATAAGGAGTTGGACAATTCCTAAACTATATTAAAACAAAACAAAAAAATTGTTATCTTTGTTTTGCATACACCTCCACCTCCATATTTGATTGCAATTTCAAAATATTTGTTGTATCACTAATAATCTTAAAATTTTAACTCATCACAACTATAATAATTTTAAAATATTTTTTAAAATTTTAAAACACAAAAATAAGAAAACCACGTTATTCCACAAATATTTTAAAATCTATAAACCAAAATTCACCACCATCATCGTCAAATCTTTATCCACAACCATTTTAATAATTATTTAATCCATAAAATTGTTTACATATGGAAAATTTACAAGGTGGCTAATAATAGTTGCCCCTCCCTCCAAGATATTATTATCGTCCGTCCATCACTCACTCAGTCACTTTTATTTGTTCTTTATTGGAGTAGTTGAAGATCGTGACGGGATTTTGAAAAAGAAAAAGTTCCAGGTTTGGGAAGGCCCACCCTGTCACCATCACCAGGTCAAATCTCAGTCACCCGTCTCTTCAAGAGTAAGGAAAGTCTCAAACTAGTGCCAGCGTTGCATACTCAAGTGACATGACATGACAGTGTGGGGTTCTTTGAAGTGACATGACAGTGTGGGGTTCTCTGAAAGCGACTGATAATGATATTTGGGGTGTGGGCCATTACACACACTAATCTCGTGGCCCCGTGGGCACCATGTTCTTTATACAAGGACTTTCCTACGCATCATCATCAATAACCTGATGGCATATGCCAACACTCATTTGACCTCACCTCACCAAGATAGATATTTATTTAGACCACAAAAACAAATCCGATTCTGGAAACCCGCGTGGTCCACTCAAAACTTGTGACTGGAAAATTAATTAATTAATGAGAATTTCATTTTCCCCCTTCCAACTGGCAGAACAACTGGAAATTTCAACTCACATTGAGTACCTTCAGTCAGTGCTCAGTTTTTATTCATGGGATCCTCGCATCTCTCATTATCTAAGATAAAATATATTAAAATATCTTATAAGAAAAGTAATATGTATGTTGTTTATTTAATGTAACTTGAGTGGTTGGAGGGAATGATTGTTATATCTTCAACCAGGTTTAATTTTTGTAAGTGACATATTTTGCTTAACAGTAAAAAAAAATCCCAAATAAAAAATTATGTTGATATTTTGCTTAACAGTACAAAAAAATCCAAAAACTCAGAGATTCTATATTTGTTATTAAGGATATAAGATATGCTAGCAGAGCACCTTCCAGAGTTATGTTCTGTTGAGTTTTCATAGTGTTTTTATAATATGCAACTCTAAGGTACTGGGTTTACATTCTTATGAATTTAAATTTATAGAGGTTCAGTTTGGAGCATAGCTTTTGATGGGAAATGTCTCATTGAATTATGTTTTGGGTTAGTCAATAAATATTGAGCAGTACAACATTTAATGCTTTAGTTATCAGGTTCACAATTATTGAATCTGATTCAGCAATCAGATCCAATAAGTCCCACCGCTACTTAAAATACTATAGCTGAAATGCTTATTAAACACCATGTTTTATTCTGTGTTTTTTTAAGACAGGGGAGGGTATCTAATGCTTTAAACGCCATGTTTTATTCTGTGCTTTTTTAAGACAGGGGAGGGTATCTAATGCTTTAAAAATTGACGTTCTTTTTTGAAAGTCCAAGTAAGGCACTTTCAAGGGAGATAGTCAGCACAGGGGTAATAAGCATTTGGAATGCTATTTTGTTTGTATGAATGCGTGGAGACATGCACTGTAATTATATTAATAAAATTTGATATAAAAAATTAATTATTATTATTTTAAAAATAAAATGTAAGAGTGTGTTTCTTCTTAGGAGATCATAGGTTCAAATCTAGTGGAAAGTAAAGTATGTACATCTTTGTAGACTTAGCAATTAAATCATTGTGCAGAGGTCAGTCCTTATCCCCACAAACAAAGGAGAGTTTCATACACCAAATTGATGTCTCACTTGATAATGACCTTAAAAATAGATTATTATTATTATAAAATACTAATATTCATAAAAATGACAATGAAATAAAACTACTCTCAACCAAACAAATCAATAAAATAATATTCATCCTAACAAAATTATCATCAAAAAAACGTTTTATGAATGTTGCTTTTTTGAAACTTTCAAACAAATATGTAAATCAGTTCCAAAACCCTTTACCCACTACAAAGTTCACCAATCATAATTTATTACATCGGTTTGAAATTCAGTTAATTTATTACTGGATAAATATTGTTTTTTTGGAAGATATAGAATGACACTTTGTGATTTACAGTTTCAATTAAGTGATTTACAATTTCAATTAAGTGATTTAGGAAATTCAACCAGCCACCCCGCGGCCAGCCTAATTGCAGGACCCCAAATAGATCAACTGTGTTTTAATATGATGTTAAAAAGCAGGAGAAAAGCAAGTCCTATTTAAAAAAGTAGATCATTCCAAAATAGCATTTTTTTACTTAATAAATATTTTTCTTTCATTCTATCATCGAAATAAATCTCCAGTACAATATATATCAGTACAACAATAAGAAATAATAATTAATTTATTATCAATATTTTTCATCATCATCATAGAGATCAATCTCAGAGAGCAGAGTTACAGGCTTACAGCAAGCCTAATTCTGGGTAGGTATGGGGTAAGCAGATCGAAAGACAGAAGGGCATCGACTTATATATAATAAATGAAATTATAGAAATAAGATCTAGAAATTAACGTCCTTGAAAATCTTCCTAACTTGCTCCAGCGTAACGAAAAGAACGACAGTAAAAGGACCTTGTCTCGTCACAGTAGGAATAAATCCCTTGTAAAGAGCCATAGGACCTTCCGCCTTGATAGTCTTCATAGCACAGTCAAGGGCTCCAGAATAAGGTGCCGGCTCTCCTGGTTTAGGGTTCATATTCATAATCCGGGTCTTGATAACGTCCACAGGATTCGAAGCCACGGAAGCCACAAACCCCGCACTGAAGCTAGCTGTGACATGCGTGCCCAGGCCATCTTTCATAATGTTGCGGGAGAGAATGGTCTCCTTGATCTGGTCATAGGAGGCGAGCTGTGAGGCCGTCACAATCATGGCCCTCTGGACGGTCAAAGATGATCCTGTCCAGAGAGAAGTAACGCCCTCCTGCCGAACCATGCGAGCAATAGCATCAGCAACGCTGGAATAGTTACGCCTCTGAGCAACTGGAAGCCGCCCATCGGCTTGCATTCGCACCATGGCCACATCCGCAGGGTTACCCACAGCGGCGCCAATGCCTCCAGCAAGCAAACCCGCCGCGATCTTCTTAACAAGAGGTAGGTTTCCCGGTTTCGAACCCGGCTCCCGCCACTTCTCCTTCAGAATCTCGTATAGCCCCATGCGAGTGGTCGAGTACAGAACCTGTCGAAGCATTGTTGCAGAGACGCCGGAAAAGAGCGCAGAAACCCCCTCCGTCTGAACCACACGGATTCCCACAGAGATCGGCCCCACTTTCTTTTGGTGGGCTAATTCTGCCGCCGGGCAAGCACTGCCCACATTAGCAAAAGCCAAAGCGGGGCGAACATTTTGCTCACCTTGCAGCTGCATGCGCACCTTTATCAAATCCAGAGGATGCGTGCTACATCCTGCAACAACCGAGGCAATCCCTCCTTCCACAAACCCCTTCAAACTCATTTTTTTCTAAATCAAGAACCACTACAGCAGCACCAAACAAGAACAAGAAAAGAATACCTCGCTCCTAAACTCTATCGCTCAGAAGGATCACAGGTTCTTGGTCCTCTGACCAAGCCGCAGCTAATTCCTCTCCTCGCCTGTATAAAGCATGCGAAAAACAGGAGTTAAAAAAGGATCACAGAGACCAATTAGAGCTGGAGATCATCTCACTGGAGACCAGGAGATGGGAATGCAAGCCGAAAGCGCTTGTGCAAGGATGCGGATCGTGCTCCCTTTGAGACATATGCAAACTCAAGTACCCAAAATAATGGAGGAATCTATAAAAACCCTCTGCTCTGCTCTGCTCTGTTCTCTCTCTTTCTGCGTATAGCAGAAACCCCTACAGAGGGAGATTATAGATGCCTGAATGAATGGAGTGAATGCTAAAGGAGCGGGTCTCTATATATACATGTATAATGTATGTAAAATATAATTAGTGACCTTATTGTAATTACGGTGGATGCAACATGATGATAAAAAAGTCGACCGACCCCACCACTAGTGGATGCTGCTTCCCGACGCGTTTGCCATTAATGTGAAGCAACTATTCAAATTGACTCCTCCTTTCTCTTTGCGCGTCTAATGAAATGACGAGGATGCTGCAGATGGGCGTGAGATAACGGGCACTCAAATTGCCTCGCTTTTCCGGCGATTTGTTTTCTAGATTTAGATATAAAAATCCGCGGAATCGTTGTTCCACTTTATTTGCTACCAAACTATGTCATGGAACTGTGTTTTTAGGGATTTCGACCTATTTTAAGACTACCCAAATCGTCAAAATTCTAAAAAAAAACAAAACAAAAAAAACTATAGCTCCCCAAAAAAGTTTCCATCGCCGACAAAGAGCGATTTGAGTGCTAGTTATCACACACCCGGCAGATGCACCCTGCAAATTGGAAAAGCGAAACCCTAGACCTCTTCAACTGCCCGCAGCCCAACCTAATCTAACCTGACCCAAGCCCCAAGGTTCCAACCCACGGTACACGGTATAAGTTGAATTCCACGCATATTTCCACCATAAACGTTACTCCTTTCTTATTGCAAATTTCCAAGTTATGAATCACAAAATCCAATGAGATCATAAAAGCTCGAAAGGCTCCTTCCTGGTATTTGCCTTTGAACAATTATTGGTTTCAATTCTCTTCAACTATTGGTTGAAAAATTCACCGCATGCCCTTTCATATTATGACTCTAACATCATAGCATTAGACTATTAAAGAATCTTGAAACTTAGGGTTGAAATATCAGAAGACTACGTATATATGCAAAGCACCACAACCGCCTCCATGGGGAATAAGACAAAGTCACAATGTACATGGAATATAGATAAAGGATTTATTAGCAAATTGACCCTTCTTACACAAAAGAATTCCTCCACTTCAAGTCAATCTTATCTTCTAAACCAACCAAATAAAATACTTGGTATTCTCACAAACCCCCCTTGGAATATAGATAATAAAGCATGTGTACATAGACCATATTTCATTAGATGCCAAATTCCATTCAAATACAAATTCAAAATGATTTATTTAATTGCCGACTCTTCAAACAATCCCCTTTAGGTTAACATTAATAGCATTAAGCAAGGAAGGTAGGTGCACGGGGTTATGCTGGATCTCGGTGAACATATAATCTTAACCTATGAATGGAGTTTAGGAAGAGCAACCAACAACCAAGCATAACGTCATGCAATTTATCTTGGACTAGACTTCATTGTTTCTCTAGGAATTCAAAAGTTCATCATTCTCGGGGACTCCCTCTTGGTGATTTCACAAACCATGAAAATAGAAGAACTATTCAATAAAATTGTTGAGAGACTTCATAATCGCATAAGGCCAAGCATATCTCTGAAGTTGATCTAGTTCACAAAGACATGAGAACAATTCGAAGGCAGACATCTTAGCAAACAAGGCAGCTCTACTCACTAAAGAAAAAATGATAAAAAATGGGGGCCAACGTATAACTCATTAGCTCCCTTAAGATATATTAAGTATGATTCAAAGCGACCATGATGTGATGTCATTTACCATTACATTAATGGGAAACCTTACACAATTAAATGAGAACAACTGTCATCTTGACACCCAAGGAAAGAGCATGAGGGATCATGTGCCTCTAGGCATGGAAGTCCCTTCAGGAAACTTCGCCACGGATCAACCACATAGGAGATGTGGTAATAAGGTACTATCTCCCCCAATTCATTAACGCATTTGGGATAGACCTTCATAGAAAGCACCCTAAGCTTGGTGAAATTGAGGAGGGGAGTGATAAGGTAATGTTGATTGCTTTTTATTTTGGATGACACTACCTTCCCCTCTGGGGCTCAGGGGGAGTGGTTGTATGTCCAAGCAGTTTGTGGGGACTAAAAAATCACTAGGATAACATTTGGCATTCGATTTTGGCAGACAGACAAGAAAGAAATATGGATTTTTCGCGGTAAAATTCAAGTAGTGAGACATTGGGAGGGAGTTGCCATAGTTTCTATAATGAAGCCAGAATGGGAAGCAAGACTAGCTAAGCTCACGAAGAGCATCATGGGTGTCTGAGCATACATCAAAGAAATAAAACACAACCTCTCATGGATGAACTCTTAGCTTGTTGAACTTTTGGCAGCTATCCGCCATATTACCTCTCATACATATGGTTTAGATACTCGTCTCATAAATGCATAAGAGCATATCTGTGTCTACGAGTTAATGACAACAAATCGATCCAGGGCCACTCAACAGGTTGGAAGCAAGTGTGTAAATGAAGATTTAGTTATGCAACTTCCTCGCACCATAATGGATGTTTCAGCTCCAATGGATAAGCAGGCAAAGAAGAAATTGATCCTCGGGTCATACATAATGGGCATAGCCTTAATTAAAACTCTTTTATTATATAATGTTTTTTTGTAATATTGCTCGGCCAATACATTAGAGTATATAATAGTCTAATAAATATAGGTTTTTATATGAAAGAATGATTTTTTAAAAAGTTATAACATAGTAGATAACTGCTCAAAACAAGTCTACTACTATTTTTGGCCTAGTGTAAACTACTACTGATTTTATCAGCCTTTTATAAAATATCAAATTACCGGTTTTAGTTTTTAGAAAAAAAAATTAATAGACTTTTGGTTGAAATTTTTTTTTGAAATTTTTGGTTGAAATTAAAAGTTAGAACAAGTAAAACACAAAATGTAATAAAAATTAAAATGCATTATTTCTTGGAACTATTCGTGGCAACAAGCAATCTGATACTTGGAAGTTGGTACATATAATAATGCTTTAGATCTGATTCTTTTTTTTCACAGAAAAATATAACTTACTATTAATATGCGAAATAGTAAAATATGTCCAACTGTCAGTCCATATTAATATGCTTTAGATGTGATTCTAACAACGAAAAAGAAGGAAATTCTTGGCCTCCTTCCTTCGTTATTCTGGACTTTGAAAAAAACAAACGGTTAAGTACAAAATTGCCCCGTGCGACTTGGTCATAACTACCTGTATTGTACTATTTTATGCCAGAATCTGGGAAGCAAACACGAAAGAAGCTGGCAGCCAAATAGCTTGGTGCAAGATGACGTGTACATCCATACCACGCATTCATCCATTGACATGCTCCAAATCTTTGAGACTCCAATAATTTAGGAAACGCGGCAATATAAATTTCAGGTTTGACACATTCCTTAGACTCAAAGATGAGCTGGCTCTCGACATCCAATCTAGTGAGCTCATACCAGTAAAGTAGTTACACGTGTGAGATAACCCCACACAGGCTTGCTTTCTGGCAAATGCTTTCCTCAACACGTACCGGTCACCGCATATTTCTAACGCCGTTTCCAGCTCCGATTCTCCATACATTGCATTGCAGGATGGCAGTTAGTTGCGTCCCAACTGTCAACACTAATGTGTGTGTATCTCCAATTTGAATATTGCGTGTGAACACTTGTCACATGACGCCGTTTAATTCTTTTGCCGTTGCTTATCACACTCAACAATCCTACCATTTTTAATTCGTCTGTTCCGTGCTCAAGGGCGGAAGACGCTTACTGTGGCGGCGACGTCTCGGCATATGAACTTTATTTTAAGTAAAATGTCTTATCAAAATCAAATAATATAAACTATAAAATTATGCTCCATTAAAAAATAAAATTATCTTGATGATGATGGATAGCATGGGGAATCTTTATAAAGGAAGGAGTTAAAGGTTAGGAAGGTGAATCTAGTTGTTTTAGTGTGGGTGTATGTATGATATTATATCAGAAAATGATTTTTATTTTTAATCTTTATAGTGTCATAAAAATGACAAATTTTTTCATTTTACAATATTTTTAAAATAGTACATTCATCTTTTAAATTTGGATTGATCACTTCCTTTTAATATCTTAATTTTTAATTATATAATATGATTAAAAAATTAATTATATTTTATAATTATGCTATTTAAATAATAATTATATTATATTTTATTATAATTATGTTATTTAAATAATAATAACTATATTTTATAGTTTTTATAATGAGATTTAATTGTAGTAATGGGAAGACGTCGTCACTTTCAACATTGTAATAATTGAGTCAACATAAATTTTAATTAAAAATTTAATAATAACTTTTAAATAATAGGAAAAATATCAAGTAAAAAACCATGTTGAAAAAATAAAAAGTAAAACAATGTTAAATAGTTAAAGCATCTGGTGTATATATGAATGTTGCACCTCAACTAGTATAGGCCACAAGGATGTGTGGCATATAGGTAGTCAATAGGCTAGCACTCTGCAACTTCTAGGGTTTGAGAGTCATTTTTATCACAGTTCCAGGCAGCTAGGGCTCCTTCCCTAGCCGCCCTCCTCCTTCCCCTTCGAAAGGCGTAAGGTGTTGGCTATTTGCTTGAGCAGGCGGGGTGGAGAAGGCTCCCTTCGACGATGGTGGCTTGTGGCTTGGCAGCAGTCATTTTGCAAGCAATGGCTCTTCCTTTGCTCTCGTGGCTTAGCTCAACAATGGCTCTTTTTTTCGGAACTTGGTATAGTGGCGGCAATAGCACCAAGATCGACATCAATGAGGCAGTGATGTGTGTGGCAGCGGTGTTCGAGGTCCGCAACGGGTTTTCTTTGTAGCCGGCGGTGTAGCATGGCTTTTTCTCATTGTGGTGGTGCCCTCTCCTGGGGTGCATCTGCTTAACATGGGAAAATTTGTACCGGGATGGGGATTAATTTTTTCATATGGTTTTGTTGCCGCTAGGAACAACCATTGGATCTTCGCCTACTTTGTTCTGCTTATTTTGGATGGCTTAACTTTAGCCTTTTTATGTTTTTGCTTGTAATGAGCAATGTTTTTGTAAGGGTGCTTTAAACATAGTTTGGTTGCCTTGTATTAGGGTTGCTCTTTGGGTAGTGTTATTCCACAAAGAACAACGACAAGCTGGGACAGTCACAATGAATACTTTGATTCAATATGAATAACAAGTATATGCTTTAATCTCGATGGGTTAGCTCAAGTAGTTGAGAGCTATGAGTTTTGAACCACATTGAAAGAAAAAAAAGTATATGCTTTCTTTTCGGTGAAAAAAAATAGTTAAAGTATTTAATTAAAGTGGTAGATTGAGATGAGTTTAAAACATGTGTTTTTAACCACTTCAAATATTTTTTATAGAAAAAATCACAAGTAAAACAATGTATATTTTTAGTTGGAGAGGTTTGCACCTAGAGGGATTTGATCCCTCTTAACCCATGGTAGATCCAAAGTTAAGATGGATCTAGACTGGTTTTAAAAAATAATTATTTATCATTATATAAAATATAAAATATTGGTTTTGGAGTATGACATACATAATTTACAAATTGTTATTTTGTGTGGTGTTTTGTTTATACAAAATAGTGTAAATGTACATCAAAGTGTTGAGATTGTATTAACAAAGACTAAGTAACTAACATATGAGTATTTTAAGTGATTCCCTGCTTTGTAAAAATATAAATAATAAACTATAAAATATAATATTTTTTTTCAAATATTTAAATCAAGTGGAGACATATTTTGTGCCACCATTATGTTTTTAAAAGGTTAACAACTTTTGTTTCAATGAAAGTGGGACATTGTTATCATTTTCTCAATATTAAGTCTTTTTGCTATGAAATTCACCCAAAACAACTTTGGATTATGGGATCTCAAAAAAAAATGGTAAAGAATTATTTTGATTGTTTTAGAATTTTATTTATATGCTAAAAAATAGTTGAGAAGATTTTTCTTAAATTTTCATAGTTTTGATGAGTTAAAAGATTAGGAAAGTCAATATTATTACAAATATTTTGACTTTGAGATTTAAAATTTAGGTGTATGCATCACATTTTAAGGGTATTTTTCATCCCTTCTTAGTATTGAAAATATGACAACTTTTTTTATCCAATAACTTTGTAGGAGTTATCCAGCACCTTGTTCCACTATGTAACTCTTGAGAGTTTGTTTTTATTTGAGCAATGTTTATTGTCTTCTTTACATTGATTATAATATAAAGATTCTTAAAGGTCTTCTAAGTTGGGGTTATTGATCTCTTTATAATTTTCTTTTATCCTCTAATTCTTTATCACATCATAATCTCTCTTTAAATTTAGATGTAATAGTATTTTTAATGGTATCATTATTCTACAAAGTGGTTTCCTTTATTCTCCAATGATTTAGCCAAGGCTTATTATCTTCATGTCAATCACTCAAGTTGTAGGTGGCAACTTTGACTAGATTTTGAAGTAATCTTATGAAGCCTCATTTTTCATGTTTGTTGTCTTGTGCTTACACAGTAGGTACTGAGTTATAGTCATACTCTCAATTTGATAAAGACATGCTTCTATGAGGAGGATATGATATGGCATATTATTTTTACTTTTAAGATATAAAATATAAAATGCTTTTGAATTTACCTAATCTTTCCACGTGATTCTCTAGATATGTTGTAGTCCCAAACTTCACAACCATATAAGATATCATGAGTGATGAGAATCCTAAAAAGGAGTTTCTATTTTTTCCACAACCAAAGTCAACGAATTTACAATTGTTTTCAAAACCAAATAGACTTCCCACCCACCATTAATCATTTTCTCAATGTTATAGTTCCAATTAAAGTTGTAATGAAGGTCGAGTCTAAGATATTTGGTAAGCTTGTGATGAAGATCAACTATAAGATATTTATTAAGCTTGTGAAACACTCTTTATTTTGTTATGTTTGTACTTTCACTAATGCTTATAAAACGTGGATGAACCAAGTATAAATTTTGAGTAGATTTTGGTGAAATATATACCTCTAGTAATGTACCCTTGCAAATGAATGATTTATAGCCTTCTATCACATTCAACATCTCACATCTAATAATTATAATGCAAAGATTCTCTAAAATTCTTGACCATCCCTAACCAACATGTATGTTTGGGGTTTCGGTCACTAATTTTTGTTAGAGATGGTAGTCAACAACAATTAATGTGTAAACAATGAAGTTGGGATCATGAAGCCAATTGAGGCATTCAACAAAGCTCTATTTCCACTATCAAAACCTTAATCTAGCCTATATTTAGAGGTTGTTTGAAAAATTGATGCAACAATGGGGCTTATGTTGACACCATATATGCATATAAATGTTGTTTTTAAGGAACAAGGTTATGTTATTTGAAATATTTTGACCCAAAGGATCACTACGCTAAGTTTAAAGGTTACTTAATATGACATAAGGTCCAAGGTTTGTCCAAAGATTACATAATTTGTCACAAGTCTTAATGTCTATGTGAAAGTTTACACTGGGTCATTGGTAAGACATGAATCCTCATATAGGCTATATTAACACCTTACTTTATTGGTTGTACAAACATAAATAAATAAATAAATAAATATATATATATAACTAACATGTACATTGCATATATACAATAATGCATATTTAACAATATTTTCAAATAAAATTCTTACTTTATTTACTATAACACAACTTTGACATGTTATGTACAAAAATTAATATCTTCATCTCTCAAAAAGATCCATGAAAGTATTTTTTTGTGTAAGAGGAATGCTTCATTTATTCACCATTTTGAAAAATGAAAAATACATTTTTATTACAAAATATACATTTATATATAATGTTTAACAAGTTGGTTGAGTGTAGTGTTTAACACAACATAATTTCAATGTTTTGTATTGCTATGGTAAGGTGTGAAAGAGTGTACAACGTTTTGTGTTACTCTATGGTAAGGTGTGAAAGAGTGTGCAAAGTTTTGTGTTACTCTATGAAGATGTGAAAGAGTCTCTAACTCCTCCATATTGCTTATGGAGACCAAAAAAAGCCAATTTTGTTGAAATTTATTAAGTTGGTTAGTTAAATTTTTTTTTTTTAAACTTATTAATATTAAAATAATATTATAAAAATTATATAATGTTGTAATAAGGTAAAGAAAAGATTTGTATGATTTATTTATTTTATTAAAAGTAAAAATAGAAAATTTATATTAAAAGAATATTTATAATATTAATTAATAATACTTAAGATTCATAAATAATATACTAAAAGTTTTGTTATTTTCCAATTTATTTATTTTATTAAAAATAAAAAATAAAAATTTATATTAAAAAAATATTCGTAACATTAATTAACACTACATAATTTTCATAAATAATATAATAAAAGTTATATCATTTTCCAATAAATAAATTAAAAAGAAAGAAAAGAAGTAAAGCATCGAATCTATGTATAAGCCAAAAGTACATAATGTGTTTGGTTTACAATATTTCTGTTCATATTTCTAAAGCATATTTATGAATTAATATTTTAAAATTTTCATTAATTTAATTATTAAAATATCTTTAAATATATATTAATATAGAATATAATGCTAGCTTGACCTCGATGCATTGATGGTCTTCTAGTTAACATGGTGAGGACTGGAGATAGACATATTGTATTGAAAATTTATATATAAAAAATATTAGAAAATTAATTTTAAGTCATAGGCTTAAACATATAGTGGTAATATTGCACGCGAGATTGCTCTGGTGTGCACTGCTATAGCGATTGCTTTCGCCGCCATGGCCACAGGAAGAGGCCCTCCCTCCTCCACCTCTAGAGATTATGGCCTTCAGGAAGCTAGTTGCGGCCAGCTGCAAACACCCTGCGTCTGAATCTCAGCAGAAATTTGTTAAGAAGTTGGACAGTATACCTACGGTTGCCTTCCCTGTAGAGGAATCTTGTCGTTTTGCGTTGAATTTAGCCGAAAGGGGGCTCATTGGGAAATTCACATTCCTATGGCCCTCCCCCAAAGTCGTGGAAGCGTGGGTGCAGAGGAACTAGCGTCCTCTAGTCATGGAAGGCATTAGAAATCATCTTGTTGGCAAGGGCTTCTTTGTCTTCGTCTTTGATAATGTAGAATATAGAAACCTTATTTTCAGGAATGGACCATATTTTATGGGTCCTCAGGGCCTGTACTTAAATAAATGGACACTAGATTATGATCCAACACAAGATGTGCCGTCGGGAGTTCCAGTATGGGTGCGCCTCCCTCACTTGCCTTTGCATTGTTGGAATCCGAAGTCACTAGAATCCATCGGCAACACCCTTGGAAAATATATCGACTGAGCAGAGAGAAAGGATCAGTATTCCTTTGCAAGAATATGCGTCGAGGTAGACCTGGAAGTAGGGCTACCGGAAGCCATAAAACTAGCGGTCGCAGACTGGTCTCACATCCAAGAATTGGACTATGAACAACTTCCATTTAAATGCACACATTGCCATGGCTACAGACATTTTGCAAGGCATTGCAAAAATAAGGCTGAGGAAGATGTTGAGAAATCAAAAGAAGAACAATGGACTCAGGTTCAGAAAGCAACCCTGATAAAACAAACTAGCAGAACCAAAGGAAAAGGGGCGCCAATGGGGACTAGAGCTCCCACAACTTGGCAGGTTCAAGAGGAAGGGAGTTCAGCCCCTCCAATAGCAAAAGCTTCTAAAAACCCATTTGAACTCCTCAACACTCCTTCAAAAACTCCACAATGAACAATTGAGGATACCGAGCAAGAGAACCTTCCTCTCGCAGTGGAGAAAGACAACGTAGAGGCAACCCAACCCGGTTCTCCTTTAGGAACCTCCTCCTCCCCTTCCTATGTTGAACTGACAAGAAAGAAGCCACCGAAAACCTCTGGTTCCTCGAAGGATGAGACTTTCGAGAGGACCTCAAAAAGAACAAGGAGGAAATCACATAAGGCAGCTAGAGAAGAAGAAGCAGAGAGGCAAAAAATGCAAGGAAGCCAATCCACTATTGAAATGTCCATCGAGAGAAATACCAGACATAGGCCTCCCAAGGGAGGTTCTACCCAATCCATTCCCAGTTAATAACGTGCTTAGTCTCTTGGAATTGTGGAGGCTTGGGGAATCCTTTGAAAGCCGAAGCAGTCAAAGACCTCTTGAAAATTGAATCTCTCAAGATCCTCATGCTCCAAGAGACTAAAATTAAAGGTGATACCCTTCTTGAAATCAACAAAATGAAATGGAAGAAAAATGCAGGGAAGGCCATTAGTGCAAGGGGCTCCTCGGGCGGTCTTGCAACTCTGTGGTCGGAGGACAAGTTTCATTTAGAAAGCTCCTTTGAGACTCAGCATTGGATTTTCATCGAGCTTCGACACTCTTCAAGTAAGGTTACCTTCTCACTCTTTAATCTTTATGTCCCTGCCCTCTTCTTTGAGAAGAAAGATTGTTGGCAATCTCTATCAGATTTTTTAGAAATTTACTCCCCTACGAACATCATTTTAGCCGGAGATCTTAATATAGTTCTTGATCCAAAATAAAAGAGAGGTGGCAACAATGGCAAGGACCAAATGCTTCCCTTTGTGGAGGAGCTAGTTCAACAATGGGACCTCCTTGATTACAAACCTTCGAAAGGACTTTACACATGGACAAACAATAGAGTTGGGGCTGATCACATTTCAGCATGCCTAGATAGGTTCCTTGCCCAGAGCTTGTTCTTGCTAGAAAAGAGGCTAATCTCCTCCAAAATACTCCCAAAGCATACCTCTGATCATAAGCCCATTATGTTACTTTTGGAAGAGGAAGAAAACTTGGGCCCAATGCCATTCCGTTACAACCCACTTTGGATAGAAAAATATGGGTTCATGGAAATTGTGCAAACGGCCTGGTCCTCTCCTGTCATAGGGTCACCTAGTTTCGTGTGGGAGCAAAAACTCAAGACAATGAAGCTCGCTCTGAAAGATTGGATTAAAAAGCCCAATTATACCCCCTCTAGTCATAGAAGAGAGACTGTTCAGCTGTTAGCACATTTGCAAATGGAAATGGAGAGCAAAGATATCACCACTTGAGAAATAGAAAAGGAACAAGTTGCTCAAATCAAATCCTTTCGCTCCTTTTGCCAAGAAGAAGAGTACTAGAGGCTTAAGTCTCGAAGCTTGTGGCTTAAAGCTAGAGACCGAAACACCTCATTCTTCCATCGGTGATACAGAGCACGCCTTTCTTGAAACCATATCACTGAAATTGCCTCTCCAGATGGGATGGTCTGCAAAGGTTTTTATTAGCTCAAAGTGGCAGTTGAAACTCATTTTCAGAATCTTTACAAAGAAGATGGTGGTGGCAGTAGGGAGGTCACCTTGGAATTCCTCTCACACATCCCTTCTCTTGTAAGCAAGGAAGACAATTCATCTCTTATGAAGCCATTTTCAGAAGAAGAAATTTGCAATGTTATTTGGTCCATGGAGCCCAACAAAGCTCCAGGGCCAGACGGTTTTTCAGTTCATTTTTATAGAACATGTTGGGAAATAATCAAGGCTGATTTGTTGAGAATGATTAAAGCTTTCCATCAAAAATCTAAAGTGGGAGGTAGTACTAACTCCACCTTCTTAGCATTAATACCCAAAGAAGTGAACCCGGTCTCCTTCGACAGATTCAGGCCTATTTCTCTACGCAATACTTCGTACAAAATTCTTGCCAAGCTAATGTCAAACAAAATTAAGCCGTTGCTAGGGAAACTCATTTCTCCCATACAAAGTGGATTTGTCATAGGGAGACATATCCTGGATAATGTTATATAGGTGCAAGAATCCATGCATTCCATTCATCAACGGAAGGAGCAAGGGATGCTCATAAAGCTTGACATGGAAAATTCTTTCGACCGGGTAAAACTCTCCTTCCTTTATAGAGTCCTCCTTTCCTTTGGTTTTAGTCTTGATTTTGTCAATTTGATTAAAGCTTGTACTTAAAAGCCTTGGATAGCTCCGCTAGTAAATGGAAGACCAACTAATTATTTTCAAGCCACGAGGGGAATAAGGCAAGGCTGCTCTCTTTCCCCCTTCCTGTACATCCTGATGGAAAAATCATTCAGTAGAAAGCTGACTACAGAAAAGGAAGCAGGGACAGCCCTAGGCATTAGGTTGATGAAAGGCCTCGATCCAATCAATCATGCCTTATTGGCTGATGACTCTCTTCTGCTAGGCAGAGCCTCCATAAAGATCACGAAGGTCTTCAATGAAATCCTACAAAGCTTTTGCAATATCTCTGGAGCCCTCATCCATAAAAGGAAAAGCGCAGTGTATGGTTAGAACGTAGACCAGCAAACTATTCAGAGAATAGCCCATTTCTTTGGATTCTCGGGCTATGCTTCAGTGGGAAAAAATCAAATGCCTTGGGTTACTTTTGACCCTGGGATCCAACAAGTCTTCATTTTGGAATGAAGTATTACACAAAATCAAGTAAAAATTGCAGCTTGGGGAGTTCAGTGGCTCACTAATGCTGGGAAACTCCTTATAAAATCAATGCTCTCTTCCTTACCAATCTACCAGGCATCCTTCCTTCTAGTACCAAAGACGATCACGGAACATGTTTCAAAAATTATTCAAGTTTTTCTATGGCGTGGAGGAAAAGGAAACCAAAAGAAATTTCACATAGTAAATTGGGACACTATCAATAGCCCAATTTCTGAAGGAGGTTTACAGGTCAGAGATCCCGGTCTTGCCAACATTGCTTTGGGTGGAAAAATTATGTGGAAACTATATACAAATAACAAACATCCTGTAAGTCAAATCTGAAGGAAAAAATACCTCAAAGGGGCTCCTTTGAGAAACCTCCAGGCAGAAAACACCCCAAAAGGATTGATGATTTGGAATCTCTGTCGTTGTGGATTAGATTTCTTCCAAAAACAACTGTATCGCATCCATGGAAATGGGAACAACACTCTGTTGTGGCATGACAACATCATGGGTCATTCACCCCTCGTCAATTTTGAATAAATAAAAGACGTCCGAGTATGGCTTACACAACAAGAAATTCACAAACTAGCAGACATCTCCGCTTGGGACACTATAGGGGATTGGTAGTCTTGGGCCTTCCCTAGAGCACCAGAGCAGGTCTACAATTTCAACAGAATCTTCTCACAGTAGTGTCGATGGCTTCAACACCCGTTCATCTACAAGCAACGGACAAATGGGGTTGGGGAAAGTTTGGGATTTATACTGCAGTGCAGGGTTTCTCTTCCCTTCAAGCTCATCAAGCGTTGATCCATCCAACGTCATTTTGGAAGCACGTCTGGGACCCTCTCGGTCTACCCAAAGTAAATTTTTTCTTCTGGGTTTTAATGCATAAGAAAGTCTTGACAGGAGAAAATTTGTTAAAAAAAGGCATTATCAGACCACATAGATGCGCACTGTGTAGTAATGCTCTCGAAAAAATGGAACATCTGTTTGTGGATTGTACATTCTCACAAGAAGTATGGAAGCTCCTCCTTCACGGCCTCAATGTTACAGCTCCAACACATATTACAGTGGTAGCATTATTCTCCTCCTGGAAGGTGCGATATCCTCTTGCGTTCCCAAGCAAGTCAATATGGACTCGAATTTGGAAGGCCATACCCAAATACGCTTGCTGGAAAATATGGATGGCCAAAAACGATCAGATCTTCAATAGCTCTCTGCGCTCTCCTTCGATGGTGGCTGTCAAAGCCAAAGCTCTCCTCCTTGAAACAGTGTCCCAACAATCCTTCAAGGACGAAAAATATCTTCTTCCTGAATAAAAGAAATGGATGGGAACCTATATATTTAGGGACAGAAAAAAGATTATTGTCCACCACTTCAACACTCCAGGATGGTGATTACGAAACCTGGATGATATTTTTCAAGCTTGGTGGAGGAAGCAGGGCATAGCATCGATTTTTTTTTACGGATCCTCTAAAGGAAGCCCAGGGATTGCCGGAGTAGGCGGAGTGATATACTCCCCGGATGTTTCTAGAAAAGATAGCTTCAGTTGGGGACTAGGACAAAGAACTAACAATTAGGCAGAAATTCTCGGGCTACTAAAAGCCTGTCAGATAGCATGTGAAAATGGCAATAGAGAAATACAAGTTTTCAGAGATTCTGAAATTCTGATAAATATTTTAAATACGGAGGATCATTTCAACAATCCAACACTCAACAAGACTTTGCAAAGGCTACGGTACATGTTGCAAGACTTCTCCTCCTCCCACTTCTTCCACATCCTACGCGGATCGAACAAGGAAGCAGACTCCAAAGCAAACATGGGATGTCTCCTGCCTCAAGGAGCATTCAACAAAAATGATGAAGCACCTTCATGGATCCCTATACCTTGAACTCCAGCGTTGTAAGGAATGGAAAAACTCTAATTTGGATAAGTTGGCTTTTGAATCCTTGTAATGATGGTTGTTTTGGCTTCGGCCCAACCGGTATCTAAACAAATAAAATAACCATTTTAGTTTAAAAAAATAAAAAATATAGTGGTAATAGAGATATTATATTGAAAATTTATATATATAAAATATTAAAAATTTAATTTTAAGGTATATAGATTATTAAAATCACTTTTGAAAATGTTTTAAGATTTTCTCATTTTAACTAATTAAAATTAAAAATATATATAATGAAAAAAAACATTGTTAATTTATGTTCAATCTTTTACTTGAATTGCTTCCTAATATGTTTAGGATAGTTTTCCAAATTATGTATGATTAGTGATGTGACCATTATGATGTCTTCTCGTGAGAATGATACAATTTGTTTCTTTTGTAATAAGCCAACTTTGTTAACCGTTGCTTGTAGGAGGTATTTCCCCTTTGTTAAGTGAATCATATTTTTGTCTGCCCACACATTTATGGCAATTCCATTTATGTTAATTGCAGGGCACTTTAAGTTCTTCTTAAGTTTGTCCTTAAGAGCTTGTTATTATTGGACTTTAGCTTGTATGTACCATGTAGTCCAAAACCCATAGTGCATTATTACTACATGTTTATTTAGTATGAGATATGGGAATGCCATATTTGCAGGAATTGTTGTATTTTCATTATCATGTTGAAAAAATCCCACTTTCATATTGACATATTTCCAGCATTGTCAATGTTCATATTTAGTTATTTCCATATTTCCAACAATGTTCCAATTGATAGGTTAAAATTTTATCACAATGCGTTCTCGAGTTGATTTGATCAATATTGATCACTTGTGAGGTGTTCCAGCCACATATCTTTTAGGAAAACTCTAGAATGCTGACCTATTCATGTAAAAACCCTAGAAGGACCGAGAACCCTATGGAAAGGCCTCATTTACATGGGATTGGTAGATTTTGGATTGGTTTGGAGAGCTTTGGATTAATCTTGACCCATTGATGTAGAGAGAAACTCAAAGAAATTTGCAAACATAGATGCACAACAGAACTATCCACACATGGGAGTAAAATTTAAAAAAAATGCAAATGGATATCAATAATCTAATTCAAAATCCACACATCATACATAGAAACGACCAGAATTATAAAAAAATTGTTTATTGAAGATGTACTACTCCCGGGTTACATTCAACAGAGCCACTCTCTAGAACTCTAGGTTTCATTCAACCTCTACAACTTCAACATGAGAAAACATAGCCTCCTCTCCTATGTGTTCTATTTCATCACAGTAAGGAGTGTACATGTATAAAACTAATGGAGGAATACCAAACAATTCAACTACTAACCATTCATTTCATATTTGGGCAAACAAATCATTTCACATTCCTGGATTTATTATTTTAGGGTTTTAAAGGTAATTTAGATATTACCTCCTATGGTCCTATTTCATGTATATCAATATCAATAATTAAAATATGTCTCCTCATCAAATACTTTGACTGCATGCAACTTTGTCCTCTTCATGTAGTTGGTTGGCATGATCTTTGGTTGATCTCAAAGAAGTGTCCTATAGAAACCCCATGGATCCATAACAATACGATTGTAGAAGCTTTTGTAAACCTGTAGCATCATGCATTCTATAGCAGCAATCTGTAATAAAAAAATTATGGAGCATATCTAAACCACTAAAGAAATCTACATGTAGGATAGCCTTCTGCACCAAGGACACTCCTGCATCATCCATGGTTATGCAATTCTAGGGCATAAAATTGTTTCCTTATAAAAATGGGTTGTAATTCAATGGGCATCTAGAAAGAAACTTTTAGTTAAAGTGGGTATTAAATATCATATTCTTACACTGAGAAATCTTATAGAGAGTCAATTGCAAAACATAATTTCTCTACCATTTTGAGTCTTATAAATTAAAGAAGAACCTTTTTTTATTTCAATGCCTATACATGTCTATTGCAAGGGTTTGCAAACATGAAATCACCAAAGGGAATGGTTATACATGCCCATGTGATAAAAAAAAGGGATTTGGGCTTGATATATTTGAGGGTGACAATTTGGTCAACATGTATGCCAGTGTTGGAATATGAAGGATGCACATAAAGTGTTTGTTGAATTGCTTGAATGTGTCCTAGTTTCATGGAATGCCATGATTGTAGGATATGTTAAGATTGACATCATGAGAACAACATGCAATTTGTTTGAAAAAATGTTTGAATAAGATAATGTTTCATGGAATATGCTAATTGTGGGATATGCACATAATAGTGAGGGGGAAAGGCCTTGAAATATTCTTTTGAAATGCATATAATATGCATGGATATGGATGAAAATGTTGAAATTTCATGCAAATGGGAAATTAATGTGAATTTGAAATTTCATATTATTCCTAGTAGGTTTCCAAGGTTGTAGCCCTAGAATTTTCAGCCTTGGGGATTGCTATAAATTAAAGTATAAAACAATAGTGGAAAGATAATAATGATTCACTTCAAACAACCCCAAACTTCACAGCAATACAAGGAGAAAAGATTCAAAACCATGAGATAAGTTTCAGCCTCTTCCAAGGAAACTTCTCAACCACTAAATGGATCCGAAAATGTACTTTTATTGCACCAATTACAAAAGTAAAATCAACCCCTTATACTCTTCCTTAGATATTAAAACACTTAAAAATTTGCCCCTTTATTTATGTCAAATCAACAAGACACAAATAGTTGTAAATAACAATGCATAATGGACATATATAGCTAAAATTAAAATCTAGAAATTGCACAATAAATTGACAGCTAGAAACTTCATTTATTAGCTCAAGATGAAGTACAAGGATATATCATAGCCTTCTCTCAAGGCTATTATAAAAACTTCAACTATTGAAAAATCCCTAGGAACCCTAGTGCCTCAAGAGAGAGAGAGAGAGATCAAATACATGTGAATATCCAAGAGAAATAGAAAACCAAGATCATCACCAATGCCTTCTTCTTCATAAGTGCAAATATCAAGCTCCAACATAGACATCTCTTGTATACTTCAGAACTCCTTCTAGGGTTCATGAGGAAACCCTAGTGACTTCCACCAAGAAGATAAGTACAAGGAAAAGAGTACAATGATGATGTGAATTGAAAGGCTCTATCCTTCCTCTATTTATACTAGAGGTAATGGAGGCCAACAATACTATGTGGGCACAATCCCTTACAAGCAACCTAGATGAGCATTGTAGGCCAACACAAGTGAGGCATCCACTCTAAAGTACATGTGTCATGCTCTAGGGTGATGTTGTGCACAATAATGACCCCAAGGCGATGTAGCTACACAAGGCACGTCCACACCACTCTGTCACGGGCCTCCATGAATTCCATTGATCCTCCCATGCAATGTACTCCATTATGTTAGCTACCCCCTACAAGAAAATTATCAAAGACATAAGCGTCCTTGAGCCATATCCAATCCTCTGAACAAGGATCCAAACTACCACATGCCACCTAAGGCTTGAAGCCTCCTCGGTGATTCAAAATGATCCACATCCTATGTAGAAAATTATCCTAGCAAATGGATTCTCTGTGGCGTCCCAATGAAGGGCATCCACCAAATAGCTCAGAGATCTCCAGTGGTTAAGGGAAGAATACTAAGCTGACACCATCTTGAGGTAAAGAATCAATTGAGCAAACTATCTCAATTATCGATATACAACATGGACCATCTCTCATGCTACAATCCATCTTGGACCATCTAGGGGATGAACACACACCATCTACACCAAATCACATGAAGAATCCCCAAACATGGTGTAAATACTTTCGAAATAACTGTAAAAACTAATACAAACCACCTTTGCGAGGCTTCTCAAGGAATATACAAGCTTAGAAGATTTGATGCCGAGAGTTCAAATCCACAATATTGTTGTCAAAATGGGATTAGATTCCAACGTATTTATAGAGAGTGTGCAGTACTAAATGTTTGATACAATGCATGAACAAAATGTTTGATACAATGCCTGAACAAAACATGGTGTTATGTCAAAATGTGTAAAACACTCCTTGTAATCCATTCTCATCTAGATAATATACCTATTAAGCTAATCCTTGTCTGAAATGAAGTTGAATATCAATTTTAAAACTTTTACCATAAATATTGGTTACATGCATATATTTCTTAGCTAGATAAAATAAAAGAAGAGAATATGTACTTGAAAAGAGATTTATACTATGTAGCAAAATCTGAAAGAGATTTATTGTTGAATTAACAAATAGTGTTAATTTTTAATGCATGTTTTAAAATCTTAAAATATAGTAACACTATAGATACATGCTTTCGATGTGGTCTTAGGTGACTCCACGAAATAACGTTTGTCATTATAATCTAGCAATATTTTATCAATCATTAAATAAACCATATCAATGTAACATGTGAAAGAATTGATTAAATACAATATGAACCATGGGTTAAAACCATGGTATTACACCCAATAACACCTAACCCTTAACTCTTGCCTAACTTTTTTTCCTTGGAAAATATTTCGCATTTCATTAATTGAAATAAAACACTTTGTACAGAGACTAGTAAAGTCATATCTTCCCATATGTCTGCAATGAGACATGTACATATAAAACTACAAAATAGTTATAGGCTATCTGCTCAAAAAATATCATGGGTAAGCATCAAACAAATTGGCAGAATGTTAAAAAAATTCCATTCTTCTAGTCATCTAGAGTAGATGTAGATTATGCATCAAAAGAGGAAAAAACACAACCAATCATGGCTATAAATAATGATCCAGAAAACATATGGTTCTCCAATAACCAATTGATAACATTTAATCTCTAAAGAAGACCCATTGATAAGTCCTTTTTGTTTTAAATGCTGGTAAAAAACCAACAAAATCAAACCGAGAATGGTCCCGGATCATGCTCCATAATGTTGTCATTATCTTGTTCCCACGATAGCCACACTCCTTGAATCTCTCAAAGACCAGGTTTTGAGAGCTGATCTGCTAGAGCATTTCTTTTTCTATAGATATGTTGGAAAGTAATATTTTGAAACCTATCAACAAGTCTGATTAGTTCTTCATATATGGAAAGAAGGTGGATATTCCTTGGTGGTTTTATCATTCTCATCCATTCCAAAACCAGTTGAGAATCACCAAAGACCTGTAAATCTTGGATTCCATTATTGAGAGCAGTCAACAAGGTGAGCTTTAGTGCCATTGATTTACCTGTGTTGTTAGTACAAGAGCCCAAACATGCAACAAATTTATAAAAGTGAGAATTTGAAATTTAAACTAAACCACTAGCTCTGCCCTTCGTAGGTTGTCCTTATGAGGCCCCATCAAAATAATCCCAACACTTGGATTTATCAATGAATTCCTCCCTCACACATCTGTATTTTTTGATTTCTTTAGTCCGAGGAAAGAGGCTAAGGGTGGCCAAAACTTTGTTTCCATAGATTTCAGGAGATATGAAGATATCTTAAAAAATTGTCCTATTCCTAGAAATCCATACAAACCACATGATGATGGATGGGAGAGCCATGTAATCACTAAAGTCTCTATTGTTTGACTAGTTTCGAAGAGCATCATGTAGCTAAAGACCGTTCCAAGTAAAATTAACCCCTTTAATCCTAGAAATATGCCCCCAGATCTTGGTAATCTAGGGACATTGAATAAATAAATGATCAATATATTCACAACTATTTTTGCATAGTGGGCACCATCTTGGCCCAATCCAATAACTCTTGATCATGATTTCACAGACCAACACTCGTTTATGTAAAACCAACCATTAAACAACTTCATTTTTAAAGGACATTGCAAGTTCCATAAAATTGAGTTCCACCATAACGACTTATGATGGTCTTCTTCATCTCTGACGGCATGGTAACCCATCTTTGGAGTATAGAAACCTCCATTGACATTTTTGGACCAAACAAGAACATCTTCATTGTATGACAAGTAAATGTGAGAGTCGTTAAGATATTTAATGAAAAAATACCATCAAGGGCCAAGTCCACATCTCTCAGCATCAAATGGTTTGATAAAAGGAGATTAATACCCAAGCCAATTTGAATTAAAAAAAGAATATCATGGTTATGAAGATAGTCCAACATATGATCAGTGAGCTTGTGAGTTGCAGAACAACCAACCCATGGATCTCATCCAAGTCGAACCTTTCTATTGTTCCCAACCTTCCATTGAAGGCCTGATCCAATAATATCAAATGCATTTATGAGAGCCCTCCACATAGGTGAAACATACCTAGTCATTTTGGCAAGACTTCTGATCCATTCTTCATTTTTTATCACCACTTTTTCCCATAAACCCCCATCCTTAATAATCCTCCAGATACCTTTAGTAATCAAAGCCCTGGAAAAACAAAATGGATTCTCCAGGCCCCATCCACCAAGATCTTTTGGCAAGGAAAGTTTGTCCCAAGCCACCCAAGCAAAAGATTCATCTTCAGAGTTCCCTTTCCAAAGACAGTGAAAACGCATTCTCTGAATTTGATCTAGAGTGCCCATAGGAACATAGGCCAAGGAATTCCAATAAATGAGAAAGGATTCAAGAACTAATCTTATAAGAATAAGTCTTCCACCTCTAGACAACCTAACTTAATAACTCCTAACGCCTAATACCTAACATTGGTATCAATGAATGATAATTATCATCATGCCAAAAATGGTATGAAATAAAATTTGCAAAACACTACTTCAAAATGGGTATGAACTAAAAATTTGCAAAACACTACTTTTGATACATTAGCCTCTCGATAATAATCCTATTAAGTTAATCCAAGGAGAATATCACACTTACAACTTTGATTACATCTATTATTTTTTATAGCATTAAAAGTTATATTTTTGTATTGGTTTAAAATTATTGTGGGCAACATCGAACAAGTTAAAGGTTTACATAATAAGACAAACAATACAATCCATATAGCTTTGCAATGTCTGCTCAAAATGAGATGGATTTTCTAAAGAGTATATTGGTTTCACAAGTTGTTTTCCTAATCATATGCAATGGAAATACACCTTACTTTTAGGAGGATCCCCATAATTAATATCCAAATTCAACCAATGAACACTATGATCCCAATGTTTTATTACACTCAACTTCTCACTTTCTTTTTTCCTTTCCATATTTTCCTTCTTCGGGTTGTTGTTGAACTTAGGGGAAAATTGAATGTCTGTCCATAAGATAGGATCTTCATATTGGATTCCTCTTTCACCCCTACCTTATGTTTTATGTTTCTTTGTCCCCTGGTCAGGTATTTTCATTTTCCCCTAATGCCACTTATGTTGTTGGTTCTTCGACTAGGCGTCTTTCTTCTTACCCTATTGGCTCTCTTATTTAGCACCCTCCTTAAGCCCATGGATCTATTGTACATGTTACCTCTTCTATTGAATTTTATTTTTATCCCTTGATGAAACCTCAAAGTTATTGGTTGGGGGCCTAGTTGAGGTCATTGTTAATGATTTGGACTTGGGCTACAATGTTGTTTGTTGCCTTCATTTCCTTCTTATCATTGTTTACATAGTCCTCTCTTTAGAGGGTAGAGTAATAGTCCCCTTGTTGTAATCTCTACAAAAGTGGCCATACTTGTGACAAATATTGCATTTGAAGGGGAGTTGTTCATAATGTATCTCTCGAATGTGGATCCAACGATTTAGGTTTCAATGGATTGCTTATGGAATCCCATTTGAGAGGTATAATTATGTGTATATTCTTGTGCATGAGCACTAGAAATATTTTGGGACTACTTCGTTTATGAACTTTTCAATGTTGTTGTTAATGAGCTATAAGGTTGAGTCATCCCAAAATATTAATGAAATATGGGGAAAACAAATTCAAACATGGACTACTTTGGGAGTATCTTCCTTTGGTTTGAAGTAAAAATTTCCCTAGTTTAGATACATTCCCTTTGTGCCCAGAAAGTGAGGCCCACTCTAGAATATAATATTTTGATCTTCTTTTAGCTGGAAGAGGAAACAATGTAGCATCTTCCACATATGTAAAAATTTGATTGAGCCTTTCATCAATGGATACTAGAACTATTCCAACTAGAGCCTTATAGTCTTATGAATTAACCATTAGTTAGTCATAAAATTTCATATCAATGTTTTTTTTTGTGAATATAAGAGCTTTATGGGGATGGGGTGTTTATTTTCACCACTAGTCCCTTGAAGGTTTTCTTCACAAAGCTTGTAATTATTTCTCTTTTTGAGTATTTGAGTGGATGAGGGATTGGAAGTCCTTAATTTATTTTGCTTATAATGCCTCTAGGTCTAGCTCCAATCTTGCCATCTTTCATCCTAGTGCCTCCAACTTATTCTTCTTCTTCTTGATGTACTATCCAAATTACTTATCAATTGGATGAATGGCACTAATCTCCATGTCAACAAGTTCCAAATTTCCTTGCATTGATTAGAATTCTCCCATCAAACTTGGTCTAGATGTAACCCAGTATACTTCTTTTAGTGAATCTAAGTTGCTTCATTTATTTTACATGGACACACTTATTGGAATGCCCCCAACAAACTCAGTCTAGACATGACCTAAGTTACTCCTCTCCACGAGTCTAAAAAAATGTTTCTTTGACAAGGTCGCAATGGTTAGTGCCTAGTATCAAGGATGACAAGAGGGTGGGTGTTGATTCACTTATGTGTATGCGAGGAGTGCATTGCATGCCTCACATGTTCAACCACTATTTTGGGTGCCCCCATGATAAGATTAGGGGCAAGACACCCTCAAGAATTGAACCTTGGTCACTGGTGAAAAAATATTCATTCCTTACTAGTGGATCCAACCCCTTTGGAAAATATTATGGTTGTAGTAGTTAGTGTTCAGTCACAGGGATGCAGAAAGGGTAGGCTTTGATCCACTTATGTGCACGTGGGGAGTGCAATGCAAGCCTCATATGTTAGACCACTACCTTTAGTGCTTCCATGGAAACCTTAGACACCAGACACCCTCATGGGAATTGAAATTTATTAATTGGTAAACAACTCATTACTCTTCACCTCCTTTGGGAAATTTTGTGGTAGTAATGGTCAATGTTTGGTTTTATGGATGATAAGAAGGTGGGTTATGAACCACTTATGTGTCCACTAGGGTGCAATGCAAACCTCACCAATTCAACCACTACTTCTGGGTTCCCCCTTGGAAACCTTAGGGGTTGGACACCCCCATGGGAATTGAACATTGGTCACTATTAAGAAACTCCTCATGCCTTACTAATAGATCCAACTCCTTTGGGTAAAATTTCAATTTTTAACTCCTATATGTGACACTTGTATAAATCCTTTTTTTCCTACAACCACACTTTGATTTTTTTCGATGGAGGGGAAACAACTCGAATGGTTGGGAGGTAAGTTTTACACTCTCCACGCCCATGTTAAAATCCCCAATGAGACATGTGACTCATTATGGCTTGGATGGAAGAGTAGGTTCCCCCATATAGGAATGCCCTTCGGGGTGTTTCAAGACATCTCAGTGCTCGTTGAATCATGAGTTTCATTCTAGGAGTTGGTTTAGGGGTTGTTAGCAATAAGACTAAGGTTTATAGTGGTAGTCAATCGAATTTGAATCTCGACCTTGCTTAGATAATCTCAACCAATTATTGTTTCCTTTATATCTAAGAGTAAAATTTGATTTTAATAGTTAATGTTTGGTCTTAGAGAATGGGTTCTGATCTATTTACATGTGCATGAAAAGTGCAATACAAATCTAACATGTTTAACTCCTACTTCTAGGTGACCTGGTGAAAGCTTAGGGGTTGAACACTAGCTTAGTTAGTAATGAAAATCTCACCATCCTTCATTAGTGAATCTAGGCCCTTTAGACATATCATTACTAGTATTATTATGCTTTTTTAAAAATATAACAAATTTCAAAAGAAATTAATTATTGAATAAATAAATAAGTTAGTTTTTTTTTGTAACTAGGGGAATTGACATCATCACTAGTATTATTATGCTTTTTTTTAAATATAACAAATTTCAAAAGAAATTAATTATTGAATTAATAAATAAGTTAGTTTTTTTTGTAACTAGGGGAATCAGCAACTGGGAAGGGGCTGTTACCCCTGTGACACGGGGTATTTCCTTCATATTAAGTGAATCGCCGGTTGAGCTACACCCCTAAGTTAGTTTTAATGCATATTTTAAATATATAAATTAGTGTGATATTGAATTGATTTTTTCATGAGATTAGCTATTTGTTACGACAATCCAATCATAACTTTGTATATGAATAAAACCAAACTCGGCAACTATGGCCCAAGTGCATGTAGTGGATTCACTGACTGATCTTGAAATATAGAATGGGAAAAGACAAAGCCACAATTTTTTTTCTAGAAGAAAAATAGTCTCTTGCTATTCATATATTGAATAAAAAAACTACATATATCACTTATCCCAGATGATATATATCTTTTATTCTATATATCTTTAATTCTGTTCTTCACTATCGCATTCTGATATCTTTATCTATTGTCCTAATATCCCAGATTAGTTCTGTAAATGCTTGTATGTTTTTAATGTTGTACATCATAATAACTATCTTTAATTACAAAAAGAGAAATAACTAACTAAATATGCCGATGGAGGTAATAGTTCTGCTTAGAAGTGATGCTTTCGTCACTGTTTCCAAAGGCCCAATAAAGCTGATCCAGTTAATCCCTCAGGATAATGCCAGCATGGGAAAGCTCAGCAATGTAAGAGTCCCATTCCAAACCTTATGCACCAGTAAAAAGTAGATCCCTTGCACTTAGCCAATTCATAAAGAATGGAGACTCTTCTCTTCTGCTGCGTGCTTGATTGAGGAAATAGATCCCTTTCTGTTGAATAGCTTGTAAAGTAGTAGAAGACAGACATGAATAACTCGTACCACATATAATATGTCTGATGGAGGGTGGCACATTGGGTGTGTGATAACTAGCACTTAAATCACTCCCTGCGGGCATAGTTCCATCCCTTTTCGTTATTTTTTTGGAATTTCGACGATCTGGATAGTCTTAAAATGGGCCAAAATCCCTAAGGACACAATTCCATAGCATAATTCCAAAGTAAATTGGGTGGAACTACGATTCCACCGGTTTTTATAACCGAATCTAGGGAACAAATCACCGAAAAAATGGAGCCATTTGAGTGCTAGTTATCCCATGCCCATCAACTATGTGATTATTACCTAGAAATTGGAAGTGAGATAGTGTGTGGTTGCTGAAAGGTGCCAATGATACATTGCATGCGTCGCCAACTACTAAACTAGAATAGATTAATGCACTTTCCATGATTATCGTTAATCTATAGTATTTACACAACTCTATTTATTCTCAAAATCAGCATAATTTATGTTTTTGGTGAACTCTGAAACTTTAGAATTTTAGTTTGTGAATTGGGTGAACTTTGAAAACTTAAGAATCTTTTTATTTTTCTTTAATCGAGAAATGTAAGAGTTTTCTTAAAATGTATTGTTGGACAAAGTAAGACATGATCCCATCTTTAGTGGATTTTGATCCATTACCTTCTCCGGAACTTTTGGAAGCAGGATGGTTGCTCATAGGTGGAGGGTTTTTGGGCTTCCCAAAAGATGTCTACCCTCTCGATGATAATCCATTTCAGGGTTTAAAGGTTTCATAGCATTGTTGCTAAAACCAAGTGGGAACCCTATTGACGCAGACACTGAAAGAGAAAATAAAAAAGGTGTGCAAGTAGAAAACCCTAGCAGTAGTCTGAGCAACTTCAACGGGTCTTACCAGAAGAAGAGAAGAATAAGTGTGCAAAATCCCCAACGGATCTTTTGAGTATGGTTTGTGGGGTGGATGTCTCATTGGAACAATCGACAAGTATGGTGGAAATGGTGGTGGTCAGGAAGGCACGTGGTCAATATTTCAACCATCATACTTTGGAAAATTGGGCCAAGGAAATTTGGCTTGAAACCCTAAACTATGTTCGAGAGACGAGGATCCTGTCGAAGGGATGGTTTGTTTACAAATTCAAAAGCATAGAAGATGTGAACCAGATTTGCAAAGGTACTGGAGCATTGATTCAACTCTGGTTATGTTCAAGAAATGAACCCCTATGTTTGATGCAGACGTTGAACGAATGGATGTGGCACCAGTGTGGGTAAAACTAACTCTCAGGGTTGCTGATGGAATTTTGGAATATCGAATCCTTCAGAGACATTGGGAATTCCTTGGGGGAATTTATAGACACGGACATGTCTTTCATGACAACAAAGAAGATGAATGTTTCTAGAATCCTGGTCTTTATAAATATCAGGGAGGGCCTTAGGCAGGAATTCCAATTGGTTTGGGGTCAACACATCAAAAAGAAAAAACTGGACTATGAAGGAATCCCTTTTAGATGCCACATGTGTCATGTTTATGGACACATTGCGAAGCAATGCAATCTTCCATTTAATCGAAACTTTGCAAGACCTAGGAAATGGACTAAAGAGGGTTTTGGGGCAAATTTTGGAAGTTAGAAAAAAACAGAATGGGTCATGCCTCATACCCTAGTAAATCATTCTTTAGGGTCACAGGAGATGGGTGAAGGAAGGGAAGATGGAAGGCATGGACCTCAGATAGAAATCAATGTGAATTTGGACATGAATCAACAAGGTGATCGGGCTGTGATAGCGGAGGATCTTCAACTATCGGGCCAAGTAACGTTAGGATTTTGGGTAAAGATTATGCCCTTCCCTCCTCTGTTATTTCTATGGAAAAATATATCAATCTTTTGGGAAATGACTAGATAGAAAAGGAAAGAGACATGAATATGGGCATGAGCATTAACAAATCCTCTCCCACATCTGAAGCACAACCACCTTGTTCTCTACCTCTGAAACATATTCCCTTGCAATCTAACCACACCCTGAGCAATTCTAGCAGGGAGATAAGCCATGTTTCGGACTTGGATTCCCTTAAGGTCCTTACCTCTACTTCTCTGATACCTCGATCCTCTGTTTCAGAGGTATCCTCCAGCTTAGGTACAGAGGAGATCAATATTAGGTTTCACCTCAAATCGGGACATCCTTGAGAACTTGCAAACTTCTAGGAATAATTATGGGCTAGGAAAAAATATGATTCCCTAAAAAAAATCGAGAGGCAGAGGAAGACCTTCACATATATCGGAAACACAAGAAAGGGCTCGGAAAGAGAAGATGGATGGTAGACAACAAACCATTCATAGGTTGCTTACAGAAAATAAATCCCTTGAAGGGGTTACCCCATGAATATTTTATCATTGAACTGTAGGGGGTTGGCAAGTTCCACCAAAAAACTTGCACTTAAAAGGATGGTAATGAAAAATCAACTTGAGATCATTTTACTGCAGGATACACTGGGAAGTGCAGATGCAATCACACTGTATCTGAAGAATACTTTAAAATATTTTGAATTCTTTGGACAGGATTCAAATGGACACTTGGGTGGGCTTACAACAAGATGGAACCCGAAATCCATAAAAGCCTTAGGAACATGGGGTTTACTGTCAGGATTTGGACTAGAGTTCTTTTCTTTAGAAATGCGTGAGTCTTTCTGCATACTCAATGTGTATGCTCCATATGAGGAAAGGGTACCCTTCTGGGATTCAATATTCAGTAAATCCTTTATGCAACATTTAAATTTAATTATGGGAGGAGATCTAAATTTTACTTTGAGAACCTAGGAAATTTGGGTGCAAAAAGCAAGGGTGTATCCATTGGCAGATTTTTTCAAACAAAAACTTCGAGAAGGAGGCCTTTTAGATACAGAAGTGGCTAAGCTGAAAACCACATGGCAAATAGATGAATTGGGGAACACAACATTGCAAAAAAATTAGACCTTTTTTTGGTGTCTGAAATATTAATGGATCTTAACATGAATATGCAGCAGTGCGTGATGTTGGAGGTGAATCTGATCATGCAACTATCTTCCTGGCATTAAAGGGGGGGAATAACAAACCAACCATCCCTTTCAACTTCTGCAAGGCATGGCTAAAGGATGAAGAATGTGTTCAACTAATCAAATCTACTTGGATCCCATATACTCAAGTGGAGGGGATTCATGCAACCCTTCACTTTACACAAAACCTCAAGAACCAAAAAAGCAGTGTAACAGTGGGCTAAGGAAAAAATATTAAGGACGACAAGACGTTGAGGAAAATTGAAGAAGATATTAGGTCCACACATGAGTCTTTGGGGGGAGGATACGACTCTTAGGAAGCAAAGGAAAGACTGGTGAGCCTTGAGACTAACAAAAGGAAACTCCTAAAAGAGCATGAAGAAGTCTTGAGACTTAAAAGAATAGCTACTTGGATGAAAAGTGGGGATGAAAACACAAATTTTTTCTAGGCATACACCAAAGGAAGGAAACTGCAAAATACTATTTGGAGCTTAAGGGATCAGAACAATTAAGTAGTTTGTTCCTTTGATGGTCTGGCCAGGATGGGCAAAGAACATTTCCAAAATCTATACAAAGTGCCAGAAGGGGTCTCAATTGTAGAAGTGATCAGGATGACCCACTTCTTCCCAACTTTCGTAACACTTCAAGACAATATAGAACTTATGTAAGAGATCACATAAGATGAACTAAAAGAAGTGCTTAATAGCTTCCAAAAAGGTAAAAGTATGGGCCCGGATGGGTGGACTATAGAATTCTTCTTGGCACTCTATGATACAATTGGGCCTGATTTAAGGATGTTAATTGATGAGTCTCAAGCGAGAGGCTTCATGCACCCTCCCCTGAACTCAACGATCATAGCCCTCATCCCAAAGACTAACCATCTTGAAACTATGGATGAATTTTGGCCTATCTTCTTGTGCAATATTACTTATAAGGTGATAGTAAAAATCATTGCTAGGAGACTTAAAGGGTTTCTCTAAAAAAATATCTCCAACGAGCAGTTTGGGTTCTTACAGGGAAGCCAAATCCATGAGGTAATTGGTGTTGCTCAGGAAGGGTTGCACGGTATAAAAACAAGGAAATTGAAAGGGGCAGTTCTGAAGATCGACTTATCAAAATCCTTTGACATGGTTAGCTGGTTATACGTTAGGCTTCTCCTAATGCATTTAGGGTTCGAGTACCCTTTCGTCAAATGGGTGATGAGCTGCATTACCATCGTCTCTTTTGTAGTTCTTATAAATGGTGCAACTTCCCCTTTCTTTCACTCCAAAAGAGGACTCCATCAAGGATGTCCCCTGTCCCCCCTTCTTTTTCTTCTAGTTGTGGAAGTCCTGAGCAGAGCTATTGCTAATGCAAAAAGAAGAGGTTCCTTTTGAGGTATTACTATTTCTCAAATCTTCTGAATAACACATATGTTATTTGTGGATGATGTATTAATTTTCTGAGATGGATCAATCAGTGATGCAAAGAAGTTAGGAGAAATCCTTGAGCTTTTTGCAGGAGCAACTGGTATGCAGATAAATGCCAGAAAATCATCGATAACAACTATCAATATGGAAGAAGATGAAATCAACAGATACTCAATTATGTTTCCATTTGAGATGAATATCCTAGATGAAGGGTTAAAGTACGTAGGGTTTTTGCTTAAAACAAACAACTATGAGAAAATAGACTGGAATTGGCTTCTTGCAAAATTGGAAAAAGGACTATCATGCTAGAGTCATAGGTGGTTATCAAGAGCGGGAAGACCAGCTTGATAAAATCAATTCTTAAAGCAATTCTGGTTTATTGGATGTCTTTGGCATGGATTCCAAAAGGGACTTTGGAGAAGGTAATAAGAAATTGCTCAAAATTTCTCTGGTCTGGGAAAAGCGAAAACTCAGTAACACCTTGGGTTAAATGGGACAGAATAGCACAACCCAAGATCCTAGGAGGTTGGGGGATAAAAAATATTTACAATTTCTCAAAGGCCCTAGTAGAAAAAATGGGATGGAGGCTCATATATACCAACAGTCTATGGACTGAGGTGGTGACTCAAAAATATATCGCTCCTAATACAGTGAAAGAATGGATCCACAGGCCAAACAAATCCCGACGTGTTGTTTCTGTCATATGGAAAGCTTTGATAAAATCATTCCACCTAATTGAGGAAAACTTGGTGTGGAAAATTGGGAATGGTACTGAAGTTCGAGTTGGGGCTGACCCTTGGTCGGGGTGCCAGAATCAACATTTTCTTCCATGACATATAATACAACAACTGCAACAACAAAAAATTTCCCATATCAATCAAATTGTAGACATGGATTCCTCCACTCTTTGGAACCAAGGATGGAAAAGCGCAATTAGGTTAGGAATTGCAGAAGACCAACATGAGACGTGGAATGATTATCTAAATGCGCTACGCACCTCACATGTACATATTACAAACAACATAGACGAGCTTATCTGGATGATCGCCCCTCATGGAAAATACACTCCAAAGCTTGGATATGCGAAGCTGACTACATAAGGTCATAATGGATAGATGTTTTGGTGGTGGAGGGGTCTTTGGAAATCAAAATGTCCGAAAAAAGCTAAACACTTCATGTGGTGCATCCTTGCAAAGAAAGAGCCGACATGGGACAAACTGACTAAAAGAATCGAAGGGACAGGATGGTGTGCTCTATGCAGGAATGATGAGGAAAACAACACTCACCTATTCTTAAGATGCCCTTTTGTTACACAAGTCTGGAGTGAGTGCTTCCGAAGGCTAGGGATAACTAATATTTGGGCAGGGGGAAACATAGAGGAAGCTTAGAAAACATGGCATTCATCTCCATCGACTGGAAATATTAGAGATTTACCTCTCCTTGTACTTTGGGGTGTTTGGATAGTAAGGAACAAAGCTATTTTTCAAGAGTCTCCTTCGGTTCCAAAAGCTATTACTGCAAGATGCCTTGATATTCTCTCATATTTCCCATGGAAAGAATATGTCCTTGCTCCTAGATGTATTCAAGAAGAAAAAATAAACAAAAGAAGTCCCTGGGTATTTTTTGATGGGGCTTCCCAAAACAATCGTTGTGGAGGGGGGGAAATCCTTTACCTTGCTGAATGTTCCTTCTTTAAAATCCAAATGGGATTAGGAGAAGGCACAAACAATTATGCTAAGCTAATGTCCTTAAAAATTATGTTCTGCTTTGCAATGGAAAAGGGATGCACTTCCATACAAATTTTTGGACATTAAAAAAATGTTATAAACTGGAATCATAGAACACAAAAATGTCAAAACATTTTTCTTATTGCATTGGTGGAAGAGATTGTCCGGCTCATAGATAGTTTTGACTCTTTCTCTTGCAGGCATGTTTACAGGGAGAGGAACACCATCATGGACTCTCTTTCAAAGGCATGACTTAACCTAAACTTTGGACAATGGAAGATAGCCACTGAACAGAGTGAATACAACTATGAATTTTATCATAGGCCTTTTATGGAAGACTTAAATATAGAAAGAGCAAGTGGAAGTGATGGATCATAAACTATGAAAATTAAAATAATTTTTGATAGATGCAGATAAGTATATGATCACGCATGCAATAACTAGTTTTTGAGATTGAATACTATTTTGTATGAACATAACAAGAAGCTATATATATATGAGTTTTCTTCACATGATAGGTCTTATAGCCTGTCGGTTTTGATATTTGTGGCTCTAGTGCCAAGGAAAGGAAATGCATGGCTTACATGCATGATGTAGAATGTAATTTTGTTCACATAATAAAATTACGCTTTTTTCCTCGGAAAAAAAGACATGAGCCCATCTTTGTAATGCAAAGCCTATTTCTATACACCCCATATCACTAGCTTTCGTCTTTCCATAAGTTTCTCTTTCATTTATTACTTTCTCTTACCATTCTTAGTATGGTTATAATTTTAATATAATTCAATTTATTAGTGTAAAAAAGTAATGAATTGGTTAATTGAGTGTAAATCTGTTGGTTGGGAGAAATGTTGTTATACTCCTCATTCAGATTCAAATCTTACTATGTGACATGTTATGTAACCGATCTAGGATTCCTTTATTCTTCCAGAATATAGGAATCTATATATTCCACGTGAAAAAAAGAAGCAATGAATTGGACCATTTTTCTGGTTCATTTTTCGATCATTTTTCCTTGAAATCTGACATGAGTTGTTGAAATAGATAGATGTTGCCGAGTTTACACAATCTAGGTGAAACAAAAGTATTTGAGGACATTGAATCCTTTCTAGTTCTTTTTTTGTTGGATTCTAATAATCACTGAAAAAATCAAATCATATAATGTTTAGACCACTCCATGTTCAATTATACAATAACTAACTTCATTTTATTCTTTTATTAGTCTTTGTTAATTATGGATTATACCTTTTTTAATGAACTAATCTAAATGTTATACCATTTGGATTGTGCAATCTTATTAATTTATATATACAATTTCAACAACTCTTCTAATTTTTTATTAGATTTCCAATAAAAAAACTCAAAAATATAATCTAAAAAAATCAAACTATAACATGTTTAGTTTATTGGTTTTTAAATAGATTATATCCATTCTCCTATTTTCATTTTGAGTTAATTTATTTTGAATTTGTATTAGAAAATTAAGCTTAAATTGTTTAAAAAAATAATTTATTTTATTTATTATTTAAAAATACATTTTTGTGCCAAAGAGGTGCAATCTACAGTCCAATAGGGGGATTTGTAACTCCTTCTATGCTCATTATGGAGTTGACACCCATATTTTATAAAAAATAATAAAATATTCTAAAAAATAGCATGTCGATTCAAATTAGATTTAAAACATTTAGAAATAAAATTACACAAATTAGATAAATTGAAACCATAAACACCGCATTACACACTTGATCTGAAGAGTGTAAATGTTGATGAAGGGTTTGCACCTCAAGAGATTTGATCCCTCTCGGCGCTTGATAAATTTCCTTTTAAGATGGATCTATGCTGGTGTTATTGATTTAAAGCACTGAAATGATAAGTTTTCTTTGATGTAAGAGTGATTGTTGAAAATATTACATTAAATTAATAAAAAGTGTAAATTTCGTATTTACACTGTATTACTATATTATTGAAACATATACAAAAATTTGAATGACATTATTACAAATATTTTTAAATTAAAAAATAATAAAATATTTTAATAGTTCAAAGTCTAAAGGTTATCAATAGAATACATAACTTTTTCAAACATTTTCCTCACTTTTTCGTATGTTTATCTTTTCTTTTCTTTTTTTCACTAGAAAAAAGATATTATACTTTATATTAAAAGTATAAACTAAACTTTATATAATCACATCAAGTTACAACTCAACAAAAGAGATCAAAACATCAACATAATTCTCTAGGAAAAAGATGCAATAACAATCATGACTCTTCCCTACAAGCAAAAAAACGGATCAATATGAACAAACACAAACTATGTTCCCATAAAAGACACTGTCCATTAAGAACCTCCTCACCACATAGCATAAAGTATATCAAAAGTCGATTTAGTTACAATCATCCAGGATGTATCCAACATAAGTACATTGCAAAATAAAGAAGCAACTATATTATTAGTAAATAGATAAAGTGCCCATGGAGAGCACAATAGCACCATTCCTCTCTTCATAAAAGATGAAACCTTCATTAAGACAATAGATTGGTTTGAAAGCATATATTCTTTAGCATTAAACTCTTTGAAAATATGTTAAAAATTGATCCATGAAAATTGATTATGAAGGAGCTTGATTTTTTGTTTCCACCCTTCAAGAGTGACCACTTGTAGTTGTTCACTTTGGAGTGCTCAGTTAATTACCACTTTTGAATCACTCGCCACCTACAAATGAGCAACTTGTTCATATTTTTCATAAAATAATAATTAAATATCATTATATAAACTATAAAATATTGGTTATGGAGTATGACGTACATAATTTATAAATTGTTATTTTATGCAGTGTTTTGTTTATACAAAATGATGTAAATGCACATAAAAGTCTTGAGATTGTATTAACAAAGGCTAAGTAGCTAATATAAGTATTTTAAATGTTTCCCTACTTTGTAAAAGTATAAAATAATAAACTATAAAATATAAGTATTTTTTTCAAATATTTAAAGAGTATGATTTAAATATTATTGCTCTTTCACATTGGATTCAGAGGACTAGAGAGGAGATTGAGAAGCAGAAACAGATCACCTTTACACATATTTATAGAGAACATAATGAAAAGGCTGATAACTTATCAAAGCAAGCATTAGATGGTATTGAAGGAATCCTTCACTGGGAGGAGTGGCTGGAATCTAGCTCGCTGGAGGATGGAGAGATTTATTTCTTTTAAGAATGCTTATGTCTTTATGAAAATTTTGTAAAAACTCTATCCATTCGGTAGTGTTTTTAGTCAGGACTGAATATTTTGTAAATTCTGATAGGATTTTTGGGTTCACGAAAGTGATTTTGTTGAAAATACCTTTTTGAAGAAGGTGAAGATCATTGTACTATTTGATTCTATGAATAGCAATAGTACGCTTTTTTTTCGGTTGAAAAAAAAGTGCAGACATTTTGTGCTGACCATTATGTTTTTAAAGGTTAAAAACATTTTGCTTCAATGAAAGTGGGTCATTGTTATCATTTTCTCATTATTAAGTTTTTTTCTATGATGATGATGAATGATGATTCTTAATGTTCATTCAAAACAATTTTGGTTTACGGGACTTCAAGAAAAAATGATAGGAATTACTTTGATTGTTTTGGATGTTTTTTTAATAATTTCAAATCCTATTAAAAAAACTAGTTAATTGTATAGAAAAAGGAAAAATCCATAAGGCGACCAAATAAGAGTCCACATGTTAGCTACAAACAGTGAGAAGCCACCACTTGGACAAAATTGAGACAAATGCTAAGCTATCGGACTGACTGCTAGAATAGAGAGTTGAGAATGTTTTTCCTGAGTCCCCCATAGGCTAGGGGTTATGGACACCATTGTCGACCAAAACTAAAACAATCCAAAAAATTGAAAGCAAAATTGACTATTCATACTAAAAATATTCATCATCTGAAATAAAAATGAGTGGAGAAGAGTGCTCGAGACATGGGCCATCTTGCTTAACACCCAATGTCTCGCCTTGTTCAACCTTGGGAGGAATTCGTCAAGAGTGCATATGAGCAGCTTGAGAATTTTTAGAAGTGTAGTAGAAGGATTTGTCGGTTAACTCACGAGCCATGACACTGAGTTTTGCGTTCAACTTTGTATCCGAATCCATAAGGAATTAAGTGAAATGACACATCCAATTTTCTAGATGGTCCATGTCAGCATGCATACTATGTCCCTGATAGTGTTCCTAAAAATTCCCTTCCTCGTAATTTGAAATCGCTTGTTGTAGTGTCCCTTTTAAAGAATTTGCACAAATTAGGAAAAATTGCAAATTTTAACTAATTCAACCCCTAGACTAGTATTAACCCAACTGCTTCCGAATGGCTCCAAATGCTTCTGAATGGGGGTCTGAATGAGTTTGGAAGGTATTCAGAAATATAAGTGAGGATGATGGATGCTTAACAACCCTTAAAACACTTCTTAAACATTCATTTACAATCTGGACAAAGTAGTGAAATGTACTAGTCAAATCGAGCTTCAATGCCCCAAGGGTAGTGGTCAAAGATGGCTCTCCAAATGCTGTTAAACCTTTCCAAATTTCAGAACAGAGTATGGTACTGATAAATGGATTTAATGAGCTCCCCAATGTATCGTCAATAGTTCTTATGGCCTTCTACAACTCCCTTAAATCAAATTTTTATATGCAAGTCTTCACATAGGGGGGAAAGCTAGTAATTTTCACCATATGTTATGAAATTCGAATTTTAGGTGCCAATGGCTTGTGCAATGCTAATGAAACTTCTTCAGAAAATTATTGACACTCCATACATAAAAAAAATCACAGAGAATGACTGATACAATTCTAAATAACGGCTCTTCAAGCTCCAACAACAAGATATAGAGAAAATGGCATCATTTATGCATTGTTTGGCATTTTTACATAGTTTCACTTGGTATTTCGACCTGAGAGTCTTCTGAGTAGTAAATACAGAGAGTATATATATCATAATATAAATAAATGGAGATTCTTGGATTGTAAAATCCCCCATTTTTAGCCTTAGTAAAATTTACAAATGTATATTGTAACTCTGATTTTGGCCCTAGTGAGGAGCTCAAGGCTAAGGCCCCACTAGTGGAACTTGAAAAGTATTGTTGTGATTTACTCTTAAGTGGACGAACGCAGCTTAGTGACAGGCAACTGAATCCACTAAGGAAGGAGGTGTGGTAACTAAAGCATGAGTAAGATGACAGGTGTCATCTTAGTATCTCAAGCACTTATTTGATAACCTTAAGATATTTATATTATCGTCCTAAGTAGACGATCGGTGATAGTAATTATTTAGTCATACAACTATTATTCTAAACTCTATTACCTTTTAGTATAAAAGGTTAGCCATTTTCTTAAATTAAGACTAAGTAACAAGTCTTATGATAAGAAATTATCTTACTTCATATTCAAAGATACTAAGATATACACTGAAGTATCTCAAGAGGGGAAAAGAGACGGCTAATATTATATAGGGGTATATGAATAAGTTATTTCTTGTAGAAATAATATCAATATTAGGGATTGGTATATAAGCATTGAGTTGCTGAAAATATGAAGACTTATAGACCATGTTCTTGGTCATATGACCTTATATAAATAGTTATATTATTCTCAAAGGAATTTAGTCATGCTTATTTATCTTAGAGGAGACTAACATCTTCTAAATAAACATATATATGTAAATATACATATATGAATGTACCCAAGGAGAGAATACTAGTGTCTAAAAGGAAAATTACAATCTTTATATATATATATATATATATATATATTACATTCAAATGGTATTATACCTCAACAAAGACACCCGCAATTTAAAAGGGTAGTGGTTGTTATTTTGCTTTTGGTGGCTGAAACTCGAAAGAAGCCTATGGAAACTTGAGGTCTTAGCGGGAGTGCCAAACTTCTAGAAGGGCTACCACTTATCTTATGCCAACGAGAAGTGTCTCCACTCTCCCTTAAGCCAAGGAAATTGGTCTCCTTCACATGGGATGCTCCATAAAGAAAAACTCCACGCATCCTTAATAGAGAGTGGGGCTATTAAGAGTGTTTATTGCTGGTGGGTGCCAAACTTTAGGGGAGCTGCCACCTACCATCTCCGGAGAACACCCGAATACTTTACAATCTCCACTCCACATTCGGTTAGCTCCAGTCACTCAATTAGAGGAAATTTGGGTAAAAAATGGGCCTCCTAAAGAAAATAATAAAATAATAGTAGAGAGAGAGAGCAAAAAGACTATTTTTTTGGATCATATTTTCAACTTATCTCCTTGCAGGTTTACTCAAATTTCAAGCGGGAGGACTCGTTGGATGCATAATTAAATTATGCATCCAACGAGTACCCATGTTGCATACTTTTAACAATATCTACACCATGAAAAATTGAAAATACATTAAAAAACATGTTTCTAGTGAGAGAAAACAGTTTTTTTAATGTATTTTCGATTTTTCATGGTGTGGATGTTGTTAAAAGTATGAAACATGGGTACTCGTTGGATGCATAATTTAATTATGCATCCAACGAGTCTTGCTGCTTGAAATTTGAGTAAACCTACAAGGAGATAAGTTGAAAATACGATCCAAAAAACTAGTTTTTATTTTTTCTCTCCAATATTTTTAGGTGCTCCCTTTTTGAATTTTAAAGCATTTTGATTGGTTAATACTATGATGACATGGAATTTGTATTATTTTTGGAAGGCCCATTTTAAATTGAAATTTCCTCTAATGCCATCATTTTTTAACGAGTCGAGGTATGCATTGGAGTCTAGAGGAGTTTGCCACATGGCAGGGAAGCTCCGTTTTAAAACTAGGCATAAAAAATGGAGCTGGGGGTTACGAAGAAGGGGGGATCATTGTTTTTACACGCTTCCATTCAGTTGGGGATTAGATATAATTTGAAATGCTGCCATTAGGATGGGGGGGAGAAAACAAAATGACTGCGAGTTCAGGGAAGGGATGGCCGAGCTCAGTGGAGCAAGCCTGGTCCCAGGTCATTTATTTATTTTATTGTGTAAATTTATGCTGAAATGGTAGTTCATTTAAAACTATATTTTCGAGTGCTGCTAAATCATTTTTGAGGGTATGGACAGTGTAGATTACGTTGGGATTCTTATGTTAATAAATTTATCATCCCTTATGACCTGCTACAATAAATTGTGGAATAATTCTTGTGAAATAGTTATGTTCTGCTTTTTAAACTTTGACTTTATGACTTGCGTCTTTTGCAACCATTATTTTTGTTTTTCCTGTAGGATCTCGAAGTAGAATGCGTTCAGGAATTTATATTCTTCTATACTTGTTATTTTGTTTTTATGCTGAGCGAAGGATAGTCTTCTCTGGCGAAGGGATTTTTATCTCATGTCTTATTTAGTTTTTCTGATTTATTTGCTTTTGAATACCCCTACGCGATCTCTGCAAGGCAGAGGAGGGGAATGCAACTGATGGATTTATCTTTTGGGGAAAACATTGTTATTTTTCCAATCTGTTGTATTACCCTAGTGTGTTAGATATTAGAGAAGGAGTACAACGTCTAGGTTACAATGCTAAGTTCCAGATTGGTGATGTAGGGGAGAGGACAACTCTTCAAGAGCTTGATCCTAGTCGGGTGTTTGTTTTGCGATTCCAGTATAGGTTTTTCTGAGTTGATGCAAATTCATTTTATTTAATAATTTTGTTCACATTACATACGTAGAGTTAGAGGTGCAGGAGCAATCTCAGTTTAAATTTTGATCTGTTGTTCATCAGCATCCTCTTCGATATGCTACGATCGGAATTGATGCTTTTTACTTTTATTTTGTTTTGTTTACATCTTGAACCGGATTATGTACTTTAGCACCTATGGTTTTTACACCCTGTAGGTTTTACCTATATGCTAGCGACAATCTGTGAAGCGCCGGATCTTTGTTTATCAAATGAGGCCGCATGATTTTTCTTCTTATTATTATCGTTGTATGATTTTTATGCTTTTATCTCTGCAATTGAGGCTACACGTTTTCATTTTCGCATGATCTTGGATATACCTATCATTTCGATGGAGTTAAGTAATCGCTGCACTGGCTCTTAAAATGCCTGAATGTTTGCATCTTTTCACATGGTGGTTTGTACACCCAGTATTTGACAGAGTGTAACTCTGCAATCGATCTCTGCCTGGATTATTATTTATGCTACGATCTTTGTTTGAGTTATCATTATTATTCTGCTTGACGAGATCCCTGAGTCTACCCATGCACCTACCAAACTCTGTTATGGGAATGAAGGCGTTTTGCTTTATACAAATGTTGTTTTTAATTCAGTGGGGTTCATTTTGCAATGTTTCTGCAATATTTGTTGTTTGGATCAATATGGAAAAAGGAAGGCTGGGTAGCCCGACCCCATAATGGAAAACTGGTTTATATTAATCTCGGATCATGCACACTCCGTTTTGATAGAATATGTGGCGAAGGTGGAAGCTTAATTCCCGCCTAAGTTTTCTTTAGGGTTTTTTTTTTTATTCAAACATATTTCAAATTAAAAGAATTCGGGATTTTCATTAATCCAAAACCCTGAATTACATTCCAATGGATGGAATGCATATCTTAAATGCGAAAATACATGCATATTTTTCATGTAGTAATTATGTGATAAATGTGCAGGCTAAGTTTAGGTGTAAAGCTTTAGATCTGAGTGAGAAGGTTAAGTGGTTTTATTTTGGGTGCTTACTGAAGTTTAAAAGATAGGGTTGAATATATATATATATATATATATATATATATATATATATATGGGTGTAAGTCTCTTGTTGATAGAGCTAAAGAAGAGGATATAGTTTGTTTAGAAATTGAGGTGTCATGAATAGTATAAGTTATATGATTGATTTTGAAATGATCTCAATGAGAGATAAATTGGGGGTTTGGAAAGAAAAAGATGCAACATACGTGTTGCAGGATGTAAATTGTTCTTTTGAATAATATAAAGATCAGCCCCTCCTTTGTGGACGTAGCCCGAGATCGGGTGAACCACGGTAAAATGATGTCCATGGTATGTATCTTTTATGTGTCCTTTTTGTTATGATCTTACTTGGATACTTATGATAGCTTTTGATGTTCACATAAGAATGTATGCATGTGTCTTTGATTCCTGAGTAAAAGATATTATCATGAATAAATATGTTTCCCTTATACTGTTATACATATGCACTTAAAGTATTGGTGGGTACAATTAATTAAACATATCATAAAATGGTAATGTTTTCCTTTATTGAAAATGCAAACAAAGATAGCTACGCATGATGAATGTTATTTTATTTGTCATCCTTTATCAATGCAAGTACAATTGTCGTTGTCCTATCACGTCTAATTTTCAATGAAATGATATTAATGTTTTTATTGCGAAATTTTTTAAAAATTTACCAATGCTGAAATTTGGGTATGTGACAAATGGTATCAGAGCTTTAGGTTACAAACACTAGGGCCAATTGGGCTCAACATGAGATAAATGATTTTGGAGGCTAATGAAGTTGTTCTTGTTTCATTTTGGATGCATGGCTGATGGGACAAGGGGAAAAATATTGTCCGAGTTCAACTCCAAAGTTTCCCCAAAGAAGTAAGGATAAGTATTTTATCCTCATAAAATTTTGAGTCAGGTATATTATCCTTGTCGTAAGTTTTCTTCGTTAGACAAAAGGTATAGATACTCATATGGATGAATAAGTATTGTCTAAAAGTGTGATAAATTGTTGAAATGAATTCAGTACATGTGGAATGTGATTATGAGATTTACTTAAGGTATAAATTACTCATACTTAGTTGACTTTATTTGAAAATCTATAATAGGGAAGGCATATGCAATACTTTAATCAATGAAAGAAAATGATTTATTTCCTGAAAGAAGGAATCATTGTTTATTGAAGTGACTAGAATTGTTACAATATGGTAAAAGCAATGTTAGTATGAAAAACATATTCTAGGACATAGCCATAGGATCAAAATAGATGAAGTATGCACAAAGAAATACTAGTATGTAAATATTCCCTACGAAGGATGTATCAATATAGATGATGTTATATGTCTTCTGAGATTGATGTGAAATGTGTAATTTTTGTATCATGATTGAAAATTTGTTAAAAGAGAAAGACAAACATCATAAATCCTTTTTTATTTTATTTTGTTGATTCATAAATTGATGTCATTTTGTAAAACCCCAAGTGTAAGAAATAGATAAAGATATGTAAAACTTTAGCAAGGAATATTATTACATTAATTATGCATAGTGGTCTTGACTTGCAGTTTAAACCTAATAAGGAATTTCAAAATTTCATAGTAATATCAAAATGATCTTCATTGTAGTTGTTGTTATAAGAATTACTATGTACATTATAAATGAGCTGCATTAGATTAGAGAGTAGAGTTATCACTTTACACCAAAGAAGTAAGCTAGTTAGGTTATGTAAAGTCACATGAAAATCTTCAATTATCATAGCTATAATTTATTTAGGACTGCATGGTTGTTGAATATTCTTGTGCTAGTTTTCATGGAATACTATATCAGAACATATAGCCTCTTAGATGAGGGTATAGTTACATTTTTCCGAAAACAAAAGGTTGGTTCCCAAATATCAAAGTTAGAATGTACATCGTTTTATTTAGATTTTGGTAATATGCTGATTGTAAAACTTTGTTGACTTTCTTTTATTTTCTTTTGTGGATCCAATAGTACGGAGTCCATAGACTAAGTAATTATTAATCATGAATAATGATATCACAGTTGAATTTGACATACTAGATTACAATATATGTTTCAAAGGCGTGAACAGATTCACGTGATAAGATGACCAACGTAATGAAATATTATTTTCGTTTATGAAAAATCATTATTTTATTAAGATCTTATTACTTAACTTCTCATGGTTATTAGAATTGGAAAGTATAAGATTAAAGATATATTATTATGTGGAATTGCATTATGATTCTTAGATAGGGTTTTGCTATATCTTTAAACAAAGATTGATGTGTATCAAGAAAAGAGATTTTGTAAAAGTATGAGTTTGACTAAAAGAACCCTAAAATCTTGTCATGGTCGATTGATCATAGGATATTTTGAAAGAGTATAAAAAAGATTATCTTTAGATGATGAGTCTCAAATTGAATCTATATGTAACTAAATTATGATACTAACAGGTTTGTTTGTTAGCAGATTTGACCTCAAATTCACAATAAGAATATTGAATAATTATATTCATACATCAAGGTGAATTGAAAAGAATGCGCGAGTTATTGAAAGAGCATGTGTGTACTCTTCTCTTTGCAACTTTTCCATAATCCACAAAAAAAATGAAATTCCACCTAATATCTACAAATAAAATGTATTTAAAAAAATGACTAGACTAATGTATGGTTGCTTAGATTAGAAGCATGACATGTTTATGTGTGGGCTTATTTCAATTGTTATTTTGCCATAACGATATGCTACTGGAATTAAAACCAGGCTAACTGCTTGAATGTCTCATCATTGTTACAGAAACAACTACAGGCATATTGCAATTTCAATTCAGTTGTTGCATGAACAATGATTCCTGAGTCTATTTTGTAATTACATAATTTATTAAAAACTGCAGCAGGTATTCGCTACCTAGTAGCCTTGGCGTATTAAGTTATAACACTTCATTTATATCTATAAATGTAATTACAACTGAAATTTATTTCACATATTGAAAAACATTATTTAAATGAATGGAACATCATTAATTTGTTTCACATAATGAAAAATATTATTTGAATGAAAGAAGCATCATATAATGAAAAGTAATACCGAATGAATGAAACATTGATAGCCCATTAGGTTCAACTCAATTCATTGTTAATGAATGATCCACATGATTTCATTGAGTTCACTGAGTATTAATGAATATAGATGTATTTTTCTAAGATAACATAGCTTAATTTTGTGATCTCGCTTATTCTATAACTGAAATGCAAGTATAAAGTGTAAGTGTATCATTTTTTGGTGAGGAGCTCAAGGCCAAGGCCCATCTAGTAAACTCTGTAAATGATGTTATGATTTCCTAAGTTATTTTGTATTCTAAATTGTAGACTTAGGAGACCGAAAGACTTGACGCAACTCAACTATAGGGGCACGAATCCACTAGGGGAAGAGGTTAATGGCTGGAGAGCCATGAGAATCTTAGTCATAGATGACGAATGTCATCTTGGTGCTACGGGAACTTCAAGAAAAGAAAAATTTACTTGTTGACATAAAATTTTTAGGTGTCATCCTAAGTTAAAGGTCAGTCCTAAGTAAAATTTAAAGGAATTATATGTCCTATCTATTAACACAAAGCTAACTATGAAACATAAGCAAGAGATAAAGATAAGTTAGTAAAAGAATTAAAAAAGATGAAGAAATACTATTCTTTACCAAGAAAAGTGGTTAGGGTTCTTCTCATAGGAGGACACGTGGTTAGGTGCAGCTTATGGATAAGGGAAGTTGTTGCATGAGATTTGAGGCTCGCTCCTTTCTTTTACTGCCCCAAGTTTTCATAATTCCAATGATGGCAAAAGGTAGACACTATTAGTTTCTCACTGTGTTCGATGAAGAGGGTGACCTCTCGACAGAGCTCTGTCGTTGTTTCGCTTCTATCCAGGGAAGGGAATGATCCCTTTACAGGTTTTCTTTTGTGAAGTTAAATTACAATCTGTTATACATTTTGATTAACAATGTTATTTATGCATTAAATCATATATTGATTCTGTGTTTGAGAGAGAACGGGCGGCCTCCCGGAGGAGGGTCCATCCCTTTGTAATATTTTATCTCTATTGATAGCTATTCGTTTGTCTTTCCATCTGTTGTGGACAAATAAATGGTTGAGATGGTATTGCATTTGCCTACGGGAGGGCTGCATTTTTTTTTGTGCGTTTGAATTGCTGACTCTTGTGAACAGAGAAGGCGCGACAATATACTAGGTGGTAAATAGATCGATGTGCTTACTTGTGGTATAAAGTTAACAATTCAATTAGGTCATAATACCAAGAAATAGTAACCTATCTTATGGTAGATTATAAATGATTGTAGAGTGCAAATAAATTTCTGATGATGGAAAGGTAGTCTTATTGTAAGGATACATTAAATCCTCACTCTTTAAGTAATTAGGAGTAGGAGTAAACTTTTAGGAGTGAAGGTTTAGTATAAAGAAGTATTTGGATAAATAATGGAATAACCATACCTTTAAGCTTGAATAGTTAAAGAAAGCAACACATGGACACATTTCATATTATAATGATTATGTTTAAAGAATGAGGGTATTATATCTCTTTATGTTCAAGTGGAGGGCCATATCTTCTTCATGACATGATCTTATGTCATTAATTATCCTTGATGAGGGCTAAAATTTATGGTATGTATGGATTTATATGTCTCTTATACATAAGAGTACAAGTAATGGAATGTATTTTGATTAAATTGATTTAGTTAATAATGGTGACTAACTTAGTAGTTGTTGAACGATGTTAAAGAAAAAACCCCATTTCCTCAAAATAGCAAGGAGGGATTTGGGTACATTACATACTATTTTCAAATTTTTTATCTAAAACACTTATGCTTCAAACTCTTTTGTAATTATAAATTGTATTAGGAAATCATTATAATTTTCTCATATTTAAAAGAAGGTAATATGCATTCTACAATGTTATAAAACCTTTTTAATATATCATTTTTATAAATAAAAATGGTATCATGTTCTTCTAATAGTGGTATGTTATTTTTTCATTAAAATATAATACACATGTTTAAGTTAAGACATTAGTTTAGTATCTAAATGACATAATTTTCTATAAAGTTGTAGATAACTGTATGTTTTTTAGTTACAAAGAATAATAAGAAGCTGAAAATGTAGAAATGGATGTGTTATTGTTTATGCCAAACCATCCAACACATAGATGACCTATTTTATTACCTATATTTTAAGAGGAAATCTTGAGTATGAAGACCTATTTAATTAGAGAAAGGATAATGAGTGCTCCAATGTGCCACAATGTTTTTGGCGAGTTATTTGTAGTAGTGTATCTCTCTCTCTCTCTCTCTCTCTCTCTCTCTCTCTCTATATATATATATATATATATATATATAAAGTTTTAGAATAAAAAGATAATCACAAAACTCCAAGAAACTTATATAGACAAAAAATAGACTTGATGAAGAATTTAATGGTTGAATGTATGGAAGTTGTCTTGTAGAATTTGTAGGTGTCTGCACCTGTGGAAGTTGGAAATTCATAAAAAATGTAGAAAGCATTCTTTTATATTGACTTAAAAATTTCCACCAAGATATGTCTCTCAATAGAGAGTTTGAAAGCTAACTCTCGACCAAGAGTTAACATGCTTTTATCTCTCAAACTCTAAGTTGAGATTTGGTCAAAGACCCCATAGAGAGGGCATGTATCACGGTTGGACTCGTCCTTGTTCACTTTGCTTGAAGCCTAGAATGCTCATTTTCTTGTGTAAGGCCATTGTTTTCCTTTTCAATTGTGGTTTAGGCCTTGAGACCCATCACTAATGCCCAAAACCAATTAATGGTATCCATATCCCACTTAGAGGACAAAGATCCCATAGAAAGGCCTTATGTGGTGTTTCAATACATCTCTCGCCATGCTTGAGACCAAAAAGCTTTGTTAAATTCCCAAGGCATATATTATACTTCCCTAACCATTGTTAAGATCCAAAGACTAATCATTATTATTGAAAACATCATAATGTCCAATAGTAAACCACTCATAGCCGAAATATGCCCAATAGATGCAATATTTTATGGATGTTAGGTATTTTTCATGGTAATTGAGACCAAGAAGCATCATCTAGGGCATAAGACCATTGATATTTTCTTGTGACCTTAATTATACCTCTAGATCCATTCCTTGTGTGCCACTAACCTGATCATGGTTCCCACAACACCCTTGAAGGCAATTGATAACCAACAAATGTCTATTGTGGTGGTTAGAGGACTTGTCCATGGTGCTTGGGATTTAGAAGAAAGGTTTAGGGACATAGGCTCTTATTCTCTCCCCTAAGTATGGTCACATATTTGTGATCCATTCATGATGCCCATCACTACAACAAAACCCTATGATTAGCTCCCTTTCTAGGTCCCTTTTTGGAGTCCAATCACCTTTTTGGTGTATTTTTCTTTATAATTTCTCTAGGTAAAGGCGATGATATTTCACATGATGGTACTTTTATTGGTGTTTTTAGTGCATTGTTTGCAAATTCAATGCTAAATTTGATGTTGATAAGTGCCGACTTTAGCACCAAGTTAGCTCCCTCTTTAGTGTAATGATTGGCACCATGTTTAGCACCAAGAATAATGCCCATTTTAGATCCCTTTTTTGTGCTAGGATTAGCACCAAGTTTAGTACTAGGAACAGTGCCTAGTTTATATACCTCTTTTTCACCTGGTTTAGTGCTAGGAATAGTGGCTAGTTTATTTTCCCATTTATTGCCTGAATTGGCGCTAGTTATAGCGCTCGGTTTTGCTCTCTTTTGGGTGTTGTTGCAGCTGCAACCTTTTCCCCAATTTTTTTGTAAAATTGTAGGGGCCCTCCTTTAATTTTTGATTAACTAAGGTCTTTTGTTTCATCTTTCTTTGATTACAAACCTTTTGACACTTATAATTTTTTTGAGAAAAAATGAGCATTTTTTGTATCAGAGCAAAATCAAGTTTTGCGTTGAAATGGTAGGAGAAAATTTATGTTTTGCACGAATCTTTGAAGACAAAATGCTTTTCGGAGGGAAATCATGTTTTGCGCCGAAACGGTCGAGGAAAAAGTAAGTTTAGGCCCAATTGGAGCAAAAGTGGATTTTGCACCAAAACAGTTGGAGCATTTTTTTCCACTGAAGTTATCCTGCATCGAAAGGAAGTTGGGTTTTTTCATCGAAGAGATCAAAAGAGCAAGTTCGTGTATCGGCGCAAAATTGACTTTTGCACCATACAATCAGAACAAAACTATTTCTGACGCCGAAACGTTTCGGTGTATAATGCCATTTTGCACCAATGTTTCTCCTGCTAATCTTGTGATAGAACGTTTCACCCAAAAGAAGGTAAAAGGGTTGGATTTTTTGAAAATTGCTCGAAACAATCCAAGTAATTCTTTCTCTAAGAATTGATTGAATTGATAGCTCGACGCCAAACTAGTTTCGATCCGAAGTGAATCGGTGTTAAAAGGAGTTTTGATCTGAAACAGTTTTGGCGGTAAAAGGAGTTTTGATTCGAAACAGTCTTTGATAAAAGAATTTAAACTTAGTTTTTTAACTCCGTCTGCGCGAATACCAAGATGCATTTATTGTTAGGGTTTTTTTCCTTGTTATTTATAAGAAGGGTTTTTAAGGTTTTTTATCAATTTTGTAACGTCGTTTGGAATCAACAAATATCTGGACGGAAGGTCACCAAGCCCGTTGGAGCATAACACTGACATCATTTGTGCACCACCACATAAGCATCTTGTGCCCAGTAACCCTGTTACCCTTAAAACGACGTTCTTTCAATGATTTAAAAGAAGATTCAAACCTTGTTAGTGCCTGTATCTGCGTTTGAAACTTTGAAACTCGGTAAGGCATAGAGCCATAATCTTTATATATTTGATTGAAAACCCTAGAACGCCATTTACGATTTTGGGTAGGAGTGGAAGTATGTTCTTAGTGCTTTCCTGCGGGGTTAAGTAATGGCAGTTTTCAGACCCCCGTGGTTGTGGCTTGTAACCATGAAAGATTATTCTTGTTGGTAAAATCACAGAATTACACCTGATAAACTGAACCAAACGCTCGTCATAGCAACTTCAATTGCATGGATGATCATTTTTTTTCCTTTCCATTTTCACTTTGACAAATAAGAAGAGAGTTGTTTTCTCACAGCTGTAGCAAGGGGACTTTTATTGGCAATGAAAGTCGATAAATTGAAAAGCCTCTCCCCCTATAAATGAGGGCCTTTGTTTACCTCATGTAACGAAGGCAGGTTTTCAACTCCCATCTCCTTAGAAAACCCTTTTACCTTATAGAATGGAATGATCATAAACTTATTACTCTTTCTAAACATTAATTAGTGTTGATTTCTTTTTCATAAATGAATAGGGTTTGGTCAAGATCCTTCATGGAAACGAAATATTGTGACAGTTAATGGGGTTTTCTGCGCATATCTCTTTAGCGTTTATCTCAACAGAATAATGAACAACACTTCTTGTTTGAAACCCTAGTCGGCGTGATTCTGGAACTTGACTTGAGAGTTCATTTCTTCACCTTTAACGCATTGATACTACCACTGAATAAAAACTATAGAGAGGAGGAACCCATTTTACAGTGCATTCAGTGTTCATCAAGACAATCACTCAGACCCCAAAACTTGATATTATGGAAATATGAATCCGCTTGTTTGTATTTCTTTTCTTGTAAATAATGCATATTGACAAGTCACACATCTGCAATTTATTGTTTGAATTAGTTTGGTTAAAAGTTTGTATTTCCATTATCATTCTTGCTTGAAATTTGTTTCCTTAACATTGGATTGTTTGTTTATACATTAAATTTGTTTTCACCCTAGGATTTAGAAATGCAAATGAGAGCTTCTAAGCGCAAAGCCAAGGTTGCAGAATCCGATTTTGATATTGAAATTGTCCCATACACTATGATGGAGAACCAATATGAAGACACCAAGGTTGCAACAGGAGTAGTTCCTGAATATAAATAGGGTGAATTATACCACCTTATCTGAGACAAGAACGTGCCATAGGCCTCTATTGAAGATATGATGATATATTGGAACATTAAGAAATTGTGTCTTCATAAGGCCGCCGCCAGTCCAGAGCTTTTCCCATGTTGGGAAGTAATTGGATGGGTTTTACCCCATGTAGATGTTAGATCAAGAATCATAGCTGGGGAAAATGGATAAGGATTCACTTCATTTCAGCCAGCTCATATTAGCAAATCCTATACGTTACCACCTCCAAAGATCATGATGACAGAAGACTGGATAAAAGGGGTCAACATAGACCATTCTGAATATGCTAAGAAGATGTTGATTCCCCGAAAAAATTTAAGGCAGAGGGCAAGCGGAGAGCACGATGCACAAAATCTGAAAACACCCTTCAAAGTTATAACAATGATGTTAAGTAGAATATTTGGAAGGGAAAACACAAATATCTACAAAATTAGTTGGGTGCCTCTTATGTATCATGTCACCTCCCATGGCACTGTCTTCAATTGGGAAGACATTATTTCGGAGAGTATGGCATCAGCAGTTGCAGCCGCCCAAGGAGGCATGACTCAGAAAAGGGTAGAATTATTTATGTCTTCTTATCTCATTGAATGTATCTTGATAAGGAACCCGTTCCACAAATTGGGGTGCTATTGGGTCCCATCTGAAACCGTTGTCTATGTGGCCTACCAAATAATGTGGGATCGCAAATATACAAGCTTCTATAATCTTCTATACAAGGAGTTCATAACTCGTTTATATAGGTTAATATTTAACGAGCAACCTAATTGTTTGTCGGATAATGCAATGACCATAATTAATGAATATGGGGATTACTACTTTACCCCAGAATTCACATATATCCGAATGTATGGAGGAACTAAATCTCCTTCTCTGATGCCAAAGTACAACATAGATTATGTAGTGCATAAGGAGTTCGTGAGACAAGTTTTTGTCAACGGAGTCGGGCACTTTCTAAACGAGAATAAGAAGGATTCTTACCCTCCACTCCCCTTCACTATCGGAGCATATCAATTCACTAAGGTTAAAGGAGCAGGGGTTTTCATAAAGGACTTGGAGGTGTTTCATTTTGGAGAGAAGGTTTTCATCAGAAATGACAAATTACAGAAAGACGCTAAACATTGCGCATCGTGTAAGATTCATTTTGAATACACAAACCACTTCCCAAAGGATGAAGAAGTATATCGAAGGGAAAATAATGTGGTAGATTTAAACAAAAGATTTGGCCAAAAAGATGGAGCAAGTTCTAGTCAAATTAAAGATATTGGAAAAGGAGCGGATCAACAGAAGGCCAAAGAAGAGGTTGTAGAAGCAGAAGAAGCAAGAAGAAAACAAGAGGAAGAAACAAGAAGAAGAAAAAAGGCAACAGAGGAAGAAGAAAAAAGAAGGAAACAAAGGAATCAAAGAAGGAAAAGCAAAGAAGAGAAGAATAAGAAGCAGCAGATAAAGCAGCCGAATTAGAGAAACAAAAGGAGGAAGAAGCTAGGATCAAGAAAGTTGTGGAAGATAAAAGGATCCAAGAAGAAGATCACATTTTACAAGACATGGACATAGATCCACTTGATGACTTCAGAATCCCACTTACAAGAGGACATCTTCTATTCGCTGAGCTTAGGCTCACACCTTTCACCCCTTCTGAGCAACACTCGGTGGCGAAATTGGACACTATAGTTTTTGACCCGAAGCGGAAGATGATCTTGAGAAGAACCGAGAAGAGGTTGAAAATGGTTACTCAACCAGATATAGTGACTATCCAAGAAAATACCTTAGTAGAAGGCACCCTTAAAGATACTAAGTTCACAGCTTCAGTGAATATAGCAGCTGCCTAGGAAAATGCCGATAATGTTGACAAGTTGATGAATGATTTGGAGTGAAGCAAAGTGAAAATGTTGAAATTAAAGGATAATTTGGTGCAAGATAGGAGTGAAGGAATTGAAATGAAGAGGAAACGAGATACTATGGAATATGAGAAGGAAAAGTTACTACTAGATTATTAAGAATTGGAGAATGAAAAGGATTCCTTAAATGTGAAACTTATGATCATAGAAGGAGAATGAATTGATTTCCATGCTCAAATTAGTGAATTGGAAGAGAATGAAATTAAATTAAATCAACAGGTGGAATCTTTGAACATCGAAAAGGGATCTTTGCAATCGCAGGTAAATGAAATGATGATTGAGAAGGGATTTTTACAGTCCCAGGTTGATGAGTTAATGAATGAAAAGGAATCTTTGATGGAGCAGGTCAAAGTTGATCAAAATCAGAGGCAAGACATAACACCATTCTATGAACATGATTGTAAAGTACATGAACAATTTTGTCATTCACAAGAATTGTTTGTTGAGGAAATTTATAAAATGAGAAAGATGATAGACATGATGAAGGAAATTTCTGTAGGTGCTCTCATTGTAAAACATAAATTAATCAGTACATTTAAAAAGGTAAAGAAGTTGATCACCTGTAAAGGAAAAAATACAAACTTTCCCTATCACTTGCCGAACAAGACATCTGCGGAACTCAAATTAGATATATATATTCTAGACAGATGCAAAAAAGCTACCAGGAAAATACAAGCAGAAGTACCAAAGACTATCTCGAAGTGTGAAGGAATTTACAAAGATATTTGTTAGGTGCACGAGAAATGCCATATCTCAATTGCTCAAGATATGTACGAGTTGCCTACCAAAGACCAATGTCCAACAAAATTAAAAAACAACTTAAAGGGTGCTTAAAGGAAGACCTAGAATACATCATGAAATTGGGCATGCTTAATGAAGAAGATCTCAAACAACATATACTGGACAAGCATCTGTGAATGATTATTTTCTAGAAGAAAGTTATAAAGCAGCTACTAAAGGATTAGTAAATGTGGGGAAAGAATTATCTATTCATGAGGTCTCTTTAAAATTATTAGAACCTCAACAATGTAATGTAATATTTCATGAAACTGATTTGTGGGATGATTATATTTCCAGTTTAGAGGCTCCATCGATAGAATAATGTAATTTGTAAAAAAAATCTATTTTTTGGTTGAGCAAGCACAAAAGACAAAATTTTAGCAATCCAAGAGTTGGAAGGTAGGTGAAACGATTGATCATGTAAGGACAAATTTTCTTGTAATATAAATAGAGGGCAGAAGGGATTAGAAGGGCCTTTTCTGGTGTAATAGAAGCTAGAGACATTTTGTAAGAAAACTATTTTTCTGCTAATGAGAAGGGCCTATTTGTTGGGTAAAGCTTACATGGATTTTTTCGTGGAATGTCTTGGATAATAGATCAAAATTATTTCTTCATGTGTTCATCTTCATGTTGTGAGATCTTTCTTACTTTATTGAATTATTTTAATGGTAATGAATGATTCCACTTGCTTGTGCAAATGTTTGTGTAATTCAAGAGTAATAAATGAATATAAAGTTCATCAAAGCTATCTTTGTATGTTTCTTTTGTGAATATAAGTACTTTATCTAAATAGTTATCTGTTGGATTTGTATAAACGTTCTCATATATTACTCTTATTAAAACTCGCTCCTTGCAAGGATAAACTAGTTAGGCTAGAATAGTGTTAGATGATTGATAAGGTAGAAGTGATAAGACGAAAGGTAAGAACATATTGCACATAACTTGTGAGGCTTTTTCCTGTCAATTATTAGGATATGCATTAGTTAGATTAGGGCACTTGCATACTCATAATTAAACATAAAATATAAACGATGGGTAGGGCCGCAACCGGTAAATTCAATAAACACATCTACGGTAGCCGAACTGTTAACCGGATCGATTCCCTATTCCAAACAGTGATTGATCTAATTAGGATTATTCATTGGAGAGAATCCCTACTGTCGATGCTAGGATTTTCTAGGCATCAACAGGTGCCAGGTTTAGCACCAAACTTAGATCCCTATTTAACAATAGGTTTAGCGCCCAAATTGCTTGTACAATAGCACCTAGTTTATCATATAGTTTTGCTCCAAAAATGGCACCTCATTTTGTTAGTCCTAGATTGGATCCCAAAATACTGCCTAGGTTTGCTCCTAGAATTATGCTCGCTCCTAGAATTATGCCTAGTACAACATATGAGTTAGTTAATAAATGATTTACAGGATATAGATTATAAGGGAAAGGGGTTAGAGGCTATAGGTTATGACAATGAAAATTGCAATGACGAGGATGATGATGATGCATGATGATAATGATGATGGTTTTATTATAAAATGATAACGATAACAATGACAATGACAATGCAGATGATGATGATAATTAATAATTAAGATCCATCCATGGTTCTTATAACATGTTAATGGTTCCTGCATTCCCAGTTAGAGGTCAAATATCCTTTACCAAATTCATGTAATGTAGTTGGATGCATTTTTAATCATTAAAATGATGATGACGAAGACGATGACAATGACTATGATGATATATGACGATGACAATGATGATGATGAGGAGGAGGGGGAGGAGGAGGACAATGGTAAAGATGAGGATGAGGATTCCATTTACTAATTAAGACCCATCCATAGTGCTTAGAACATTCTAATGGTGTTTGCATTCCCACTCAGAGGCCAAATCTCCTTTACAAAATTCATGTTAGGTAGTTGGATTCCTTTTTCATCATCACAATGACGATCGCAATGACGATGATGATGACAATGACTATGATGGTATATGATGATGCAAATGATGATACTATTGTTGATGCCTTTGACGATGACAATGACAATGATGTATTTGAACCTAGACATTATTGAGGCAGGAAACCTAGGCCTTATTCCCTAAAGGAATATTTTAAGCATCCATCTTTAAAAATCATTCCTTGATTAACCATGCATGACCTCTTGAGCAGATCCATGTTTTGAAAGTGGGGATATTGGAAGCATTACAAGGTTTAAATAATAGGTACAGGTATGTGGGCCTTGGATAACATTGGGGTAAGAACCTAAGACTTATGAGCTAAATGAATATTAGAGGATCCAAACCAAAGAATGAAGCCTCGAGCCAAAACACATGACCTCCCAAGTGGATACTTGACCTGAAAATGGGGATGAAGAGATTTAGAGCAGAAGGTATGGATAATAAGTAAATCAACATGATTAATGCAGGAACATATCCCATAGTCCCTAAAGGAATATTTCATGCATCGAAGACCAAAAACAACATATCAAGCCAATACACAGACCTCCTAAAGGTATCTTTTACCTTTAAGTGGGCATATTAGCACCATTTGATCTTTTGAGAACTAAGTATTGGTCTTGAGGCCTTAACCAAGATCAATAAATTAAACTCAAACATTGGACCTAAAAGGTATACTATAGGGTTCAAGGACCATGAGTGAGGCCTCGAACCACCATGAATGAACTCTCCATGGGATATTTAGGATTTGATTGGTGATATCATATATGGGAACCATTAGAAGTTTTTCATCATCAAGGACTTATTGTACGGTCTTGGACATGTTTAAGAGAATAAAATATTTCCTTAGGACTCGAAGTAACTTTCTAGGTGTCTAACACCAAGTACACTGCCTCAAGCCATCAAACCTCACCTCTTAGGAGTATCATTTGCCTATGATTTGGAATATATGCATTATTAGGAGGTTTTTATTACTATGTATGGGTATCGGTACCTTGACCATGGTTGAAGGAGGAAACTTAAGCCTTGTGCATTAAAGGTGTCTTCTAAGGCTCAAGGACCATGAATGAGGCCTTGAACAACCATAAATTCTCTCTATATGGTATATTTTTCCTTTGAGAGGAGATATAAACTCCCTTAGAAGGTTTTTATCATAGGAAATGGATCATGAGGCCTTGCACAAGGTTGGGTAGTAAACATAATCCATACTCGACCTTGAAGGGATATTCTAGGAATTTAAGGTCAAGAACATCACCTTAAAACACCACACATGGTTGCCTTAGGATATTCTTGGCCTTATAGTGTAGGTATGGTTACAATTAGGAGTTTAAGAGATCTATATATGGGTGTAAGGATGTTAACCATGGTTAGTGGAGGAAAATCAAGTATTAGACTCTTAAGGTAGCTTCTAGGGATTAAGATCCAGGAATGACACCATGATCCACCACACTTGACTTCTTGAAGGGACCTGTGTCCTTCAAGTGGGGATATATGAACCATTAAAAGTATTCAAGCACTAGGTATGGGTCTTGGTGCCTTAGATGTAGTTGGGAAATATACCCAAGCCTTAATCCTTAAATAACGCTTCTAGGATTCTAGGGTGAAGATGAGCATGTTAAGCCATCACAATTGATCTTTCTAGGGTGAGCTTGACCTCCAAATGGAAAAAATAGTGTGACTAGGAGATTTTCAACAATAACTAGTATGGGTATTAAGGCCCTAGATACATTGAAGGAAAGAAACCCACTCCTTAGGCTCCAAAGGAATATTCTATACATCTAGTGTCAAGAACAATGGTCCAAACCACTACACATGACCTCTCGAGGGCATCCTTTTCCTTTGAGTGGGGATACGATGCCACTATGCACTAAGGATACAATGCACTAAGGATAGGTCTTTGGGATATAGACATGGTTGTGGGAGTAAATGTGGGCCATAGGTACTACAGAAAGCTTCTATGTATCCACAGATAAGAAGGAAATTTCAAACAACCATACATTTTATCTTAAGGGTATCCTTGTCCTTTGAATGGGGGTTGGTGCCATGAAGTGGTTTTGAGTAATAGTTATTGGTATTATGATCATAGACATGACCAAGGGAGGAAGCCCATACTCTATGACCTAAAGTAATATTTAAATCACCTCGGGCCATGAATGATGCCTTAAAACACCACACATGATTCCTTAAGGAAATCTAAGCTTTATTCCCTAAAAGAATATTTTAAGCATCCAACTTTAAAAATTATTATACCTTGATCAACCACACATGACGTCCTGAGCATATCCTTGGCTTGAAAGTGGGGATATTGGAAGCACTACAATGCTTAAGAAAAATGTACGAGAATGTGGGTCTTGGATATCATTGGGGTAAAAACCTAAGGCTTAATTAGGCCCTAGATGAATATTAGAAGAATCCAAACCCAATAATGAATCCTTGAGCCAAAACACATGACCTCCTAAGGGGATATTTGACCTTAAAATGGGGATAATGAGCTTTATATTAGAAGGTATGGGTCATAAGGACCTCAACCTGATTAAAGGAGGAATATAGGCCATAGGCCCTAAAGGAAACTTTCATGCATACAAGGCCAAAAACAACATCTCAAACCAATACACAAGACCTTCCAAAGGGATCCTGCACCTATGAGTGGGTATATTGTCACCATTTGAGTTTTTGAGAGATAAGTATCAGTCTTGATGCCTTCACCAAGATCAAGAAATGAAATTCAAACATTGGACTCAAAAGGTTTATTATAGGGCTCAAGGCCCATGAGTGAGGCCTTGAACCACCATGCATGAACTCTCCATGGGATATTTGGCCTTTGATTGGTGATATGGGCACCATTATAAGGTTTTCAACATTAAGGATGTTTTGAAGGGTATTGGACATGTTCAATAGAGGAAAGAAGTACTTAGGACCTAAAGTAACTTTCTAGGTATCTAACACCAAGTACACTACCTCAAACCACGCACCTCACTTCTCATGAGTATCATTTGCCTCTTATTTGGGATATATGAACCATTAGGAGGTTTTGTTTACTATGTATGTGTATTGGTATTTTGACCATAGTTGACGGAGGAAACTCAGACCTTATGCAATAAAGGTATCTTCTAAGGCTCAAGAACCATGAATATGGCCTTGAACCACCACACATTCTCTCTCTATGGTATATTCATTGGCCTTTAAGAGGAGATATAAACTCCCTTAGAATGATTTTAGCACTAGGAATGGATCACGAGGCCTTGCACATGGTTGGGGGAGTAAACATAAAAAAAGTGGTTCTATAGAAGCATGTATTAGACATCCATAACTCCTCTTGTAGTTTCTACAACATCATTATATTGCACCACTCTTGCATTCAATCATTATTCCTTAAAAGACAAAGTAGTTTCAAGTAATCATGCCAACTTCATATCTCTTATTATTAGAAGGAATTTGTGTTCCTACTTTCACCTTTCCCATGACCCTAAGAACCTTTTAATATTTTTCCCTTTCAAATCTCACTTTAGAGCATAAGACCTAGGGTTTTGATCCAAGAGTAAACATAAAAAGTGGTTCTATAGAAGCATGTATTAGACATCAATAACTCATCTTGCAGGTTCTACAACATTATTCTATTGCACCACTCTTGCATTCAATCACTAGTCCTTAAAAGACAAAGTAGTTTCAAGTAATTTCACGTCCCCTCCCATCCATCTGGATCAAGGAAGGGAACATGACTAAAAAATATGGGCTTTTCAAAATTAGCCCCATCATCAAATGTACAATTCATAACAAGTAAAATGCAAACAAAAATACATGTGTTCAGATGTAGAAAGCAAATAAACACAACCGAAGTAAAATATACTACACACATATCTAACATGCATTGATTTTCATAATCATAACAGTCTTCAATTAAAAACATTGCAAAATTAAAACACATAGAGAGTACTTATCTTGAAATGAAGTAGTCTTGAGCAACTAGATATGCAACTGCAATGTTCCACCCAGCCATAGGCCAACTGTGCTCATCAATCTCTTTGCACAATTGCAACCCCCAAGCTGGGCATGATTTCCACAAGGAAAATGGGAACACCAACTAACACATATCCAATTCTATACACATCTCAGCCAAGCCAATCTACAACTGGGTTTATTAGGTTGTTAAGGCAGTAGAAAGGAAGAATTGCTAAGCTAGTGAGGTCAACCATAGAGCTATGGGTACCTCTACAAGATCTAACTAACTTGGCACCCATAATACCTACACACCCAACAGAAGGAAGTATTCCCTTCACTGCTGCACAGTCCCTCAAGCCATACCTTCCCTTCTAGTGCTCTTCAGGGTGTGCATAGAAAAGTAGCCAAAGCCCTTTGATATTTTTGTAAGGTTACACTATTCACTAGGTTTATCAAGTCAATTCTAATCATCTTCCACTCCTAGTTTCTTACTCACAATTTCAAGTCAAATCAAGGATGCACATAACAACAAGACATAAATGTTGAGCATGAAGAAAAAACGTTTTAGTTGTGGGATGCACAAAACATGGTTTCCATGAGTGTTCCAAAATCGTGGCACATCAAAACAAGTTGTGAGAGGCGAAAATCGACCACAAGGAGAAAAACCATTTTTTCCACGGGTATTTGAGCATTCAAATGGCCAAAAATGACCTCTATGAAACCCCAATTCGAATTCCCTTTCCTCCCAGTCGTTCTACCACCCAAAAACGCCCTTCCCTCCTAGAAAAATGAGGGAATACTCAGCAAAAACATGGAGGAAAATGCCCAACATGCCCAGACTGCGTGAGAGAGCAAAAACAATGGATGAATAATGGCTTGGGAAGAAAATTCGTGGGTGTTTTCTTTCCCCAAAAAGCCAAACACGATTTTCAAAATTGATGGCTTTCCCATATAGGAAATTGGGACATCCATACTCTCCATTTCCCAAAATAATAACTACATTAACCACCTCTTGGAAGAATTAAATGATTGGGTGCAAAAGTCAAAATGGGTAGTTAATGGTTTATGGGTTCTCTCATTGACACTTGGCTTGACACTATTGGTTCAAGGATTTGAATATTTTCCCTCCCTATTCCTTGTAAAAATAATGCCCCCATACTCTTGTTGCATTGCATAGCTAGTTGTGGGTAGTTTATTAAAATATATATTTACATCATATTTACAATTTCTATCGTGCCTGGCTAGCACATGATCCACATGCATCGATTTTTAATTGCCGATACATAAAACGCTAAATCAATGGTGGGGCCTTGGCCTTGAGCTCCTCACCACAATTTTATAATGATATTACATCATTTACATATTAAATGCAATGGGGTCAAAATTGGGGTGTTACAAGTAATCATGCCAACTTCATATCGCTTATTGTTAGAAGGCATTTGTGTTCCTCCTTTCACCTTTCCCATGACCCTAAGAACCTTTTAATATTTTTCCCTTTCAAATCTCACTTTAGAGCATAAGACCTAGGATTTTGATCTAAGGCCATGGTTTAGTCCTCAACACCCATCCTTAGTTGACAAAATCTTAAAATGGTACCTATATACCAATTGTACACAATGGCTTGGTTTAATATTATTTTTGTACTACCACCAAAAAGCATTGGAAGGTGATGGTTTTCCATTGTAATCCCTCTCTAAGCCTTTGTCATGATAGTCCAAATATCAAACCTCAATCATTTGTGTGAGTGTTGGGGAATATGATAAAAGGAGAATCAAAAGGGTTAATGGAAATGAACTAACGAAGGAAATAATCACAAACAAGGGATTGATGACCAAGCCTCCTTCATGGATTGATGAGATGAAAAATGAAAGAGGAAAGAGGAGCTACATAGTGAAAAAAAAGGCAAATGGAGGAATGATAAATTGTCTATCCTTAAAATGATGTATAGATGTAGGGAATACAAATATTTGAATAATTCACATGTGTTGTGGCATCTCAACATGATGTTTTTCAATGCTTATCTCTTGCAAGTCAATAAGAAGGTTGCCACGAGCAACTTTCCAAAATCTTGTTCCAACCAAAGAAAGTGGTAATAATCATCTTTATTATGACTTTTTCCCCATTAAAGAGTATCAATGAATCAATTTATATGGTTCTTTTGTACAGTTAGTGACTTATCAAGCACATAAAGGGTATCAGTGGTCATTATTAGTCCCACCTTGTTTCAGTAAATGATAATTTCATTTGCTAGGTTAATAGATTGGCTAGGCCTCCTGCACTTGGTTTGGGATAACAGGGTTGATTGAAATTTAGAATTTCAATATTCTCTAACATATTACATCACTTGAGTCATTTTTATGACAACCATTAGGGCCACAGTATCCAATAGGATATTGCTGACACACAATTAAGATCAATCCTACTTGGTTTGGCTCATTTCATGAGCATAATATTTTGGATTTTGGGGAGGCCATCCTAGGATCACTTCAAACTTACAAAAATCTTCCCATATCATTATTTTCTATGTTAAGGATGATTGGGTCAGGTTTCATGATGGATAAGCCCAACTTGGAAAAATTCAATGTTGGCCCCTTTTGCTAGTCATTAGATGGGTTCGAACTGGACACAATTATTCATAGAAAACAAAATAGATTTTATTCATTATGAGTAAAATACGTAAATTTCACCTTGTAGAGGTCCAGATAAGTTTTCCAACAATCCATTGTTTTTTTATTCCAAGTTTGTTTGCTTAGTCTAAAAAGAGAGCAAAGTGCACACCTTCTAAATGACCAAATTCCATTGTCATGAATTCTTGATCATATTTTGTTATGAATACGATCCAAATTAAAAATCAAGCCAAGTGGAAATATATAGTAGTCCAATACCTTTCCAAAAGTGTATCATATGCCTAGTTTTGACTGCTATTTTTTTAGAATGATCCTTCGCATTTTTCAGGACCTCTTTTTAGCATCAAATTGGTGGCAGTAGGTTCAGGGTTTAAAAAATATCATTGATAGACTCTAAATTAGAAATTTAGAGTTTCCATGCTATAAATGGTTATGATCCCTTTCCAACTACACCTCATTGACCTAATTTTGACATCGGATAACCCAATTATGGTTAGAATTTTTTCAATCTCTTATAATGTTTTTGTTTTATGTTTGCGTACCATGTATTTTTCCTTCTAGGGAAATCAATGTGTAAGTTTAGAGTGCTTGTGTAATATTCATGATCTTGCATATCAAATGCTATGCCATGCATAGGCATAAGGCAATACCAAGATAATTTAGTTATTATTGTATAATCCTTTAAATTACTTATTCAGGAAGGGCAATGTGTTCACCTAATTAACATGGGAACATGTAAATCAACATTAATAATTATTGCTCGCCTTCAACAATAAACCCTAATGTGGGTAATAGATGAAAATATTTCTTTAAAAATGATTGCTAATTATCTTTAATTGATAAGATTAAGTGTAGGAAGAAATCATTAATGGAATTTTTAAAATAAAATTACTTGTATACAACTTGCCCAAATTAATTAATTAATTAATTCCCTACGTACACTTAAGTATAAGGAAAAATGGTTTAAATTACACCATTAACTAATCCAAAATATGGTCTAGTATAATAAAATTCAATGTTGTAATTAGTCCACACAAGGAGATCCACAAGTAAGACTATACCACCAATTGGCAAAGTGTTTATTTATGAACTAAATTTGCAAGTATCTTACTATTATACCCTTTAATGGCTTAGTTTTATTAGCTAACTCAATTAACAATAGTGTGAAACACATAAACACCCTCACTAAGATATAATAAAGTCAATTAAGAAATGTTCAATATGAAAAATAATAACAAATACAATAACTATTTTATCATGTTCCATTTGTGAAAATGAATAAAATTTAATATGTGAGTATAATATTTAGATATAGTCTTATAGGTTATATCTATCATTTTATAATTAATTTCTTTCTTTAGCTACTAGGATTAACAACCATACAAGTATGTATTTATATTACTTTGTAATAAATATATCAATAACCAAGTTATTTACAATACATAAGTTCCTTTTACTAATGCAAAATTTGACAACATTGAGATCTTTTTAGCCAAATTTTATTATGACTTGAGTAGAAAAATCTACATATTACTCAAGTTAGAGTTATATATTTACCTGTAAAATTTGGAATATATATATATATATACATATATATAAATAACTAAATAAAATTTTTATTTAATTTTAAGTGGGAAAACATATTTCAAATCAAATAAAGAACTCAAAAACGCGTCAATTGTATTCATCTAGGGAAGAGGAGGGTGAGGAAAGTTATTTTTCTAAATTGGAATGATAGGAATTTCCTCCATAAAAAACTCTCAACCTTAATCTCTCAATTTTTTTCTCACTTCTTTTCTCCTCCCTTCTTCTTCTCTTAGGGTTTCTAGGTAGGGTTTTTCCTTTTTCATGGGTATTACGGAGGATAGGGTTTCTTTTACGAGGATTCTCCTCTTAAGGTGAATATTCTTCTTATTTTCCCTTTTTGGATATTATTTATTTTTTCTTGTTTTCCTTTGGTTGGTTTTAACAATCTTCTTAGTATTCTCTTATTTGTATGTTGTTTGAGGTGGAACTAAAGACTCCATTCTTTGGTTACAATTTGTTTGAAGAGGGAATGAAGATTCCATTGTGTGCCTGTAGGGGCGAAGAGCTAAAAGGGGCCAAGAGCTAAGAGATACAAGTTGTCTCCTTCATTTTCTCTCAAATTTATGAGTTTTCTTCATGGGTTTTATTTTTTGTAAATACAATTTTATTTCCTAATTTCTACCATAAACCAAAGTGTCACTTTAGAGGTGATTATGGACAAAATCCATAAGGATTTAACTTCTAAGGAAATAATATAATTTGGAAGATTTTATTTTAGCTTTGAAATGAGCTATAGTAGAGATTAAATGGGTCGAAAATTCAAATGTTATCGCCATAATATGAATTTGCCTCTTTTATGGCCTAAAACTCCAAAGCCTTTTACATTTTTTAATTTTGTATTTTTTTTAACTTAAATATGGGTGTGGCCTAAGAAAATAACTTTTTCTACAATAACAGATCTAGGTTCAAACCTCAATACCCTTCATTCTATTTGATTTTTTAAAGCTTGTTTTTAATTTAGATATATTAATGTATTTCAAGTGTTGCTCATGGGATCTTTTTGTTTACTATACTATGCATATTTGAGGGTAGCACTAGATCTAGACATTTCCATATCTCCAAGTTTGAAATTTCATATATGTTTCTTTTTATATGTCATGGTTTCTATTTCACTATAGTATGTATGTTCTACTAGACACCTAAGATCATTAGTGTTACTTTTCCTCTTTTATAGGTCTAATCCAATCTCTTAATGTTGCATTTTTTTTTCTACAATGTAATTTTAAATTGTAAGCTCGTTAGATATCCCTACCCTAGGCTAGGGGTTTTCTGGGATAAATGTAGACTTGGTTCCATTAATGATGTAATTTTTTGTTCTTAAATTTAAATAACACTAATATGAATATCTTTAACTCTTGGATTGACTATGGTTTCCTAATTTACTATGATTTTTTAAAGCTTATTTTTAATTTAAATATAATAATGTAATTACAATGTTTCTCATAATTTTTTTTTATATTTACTATACTAGGCAAATTTGAGGGTAATGCTAGATACATTTGTTTTCTTCATACAATCTATTGTATTTTATATTTAATTGTACTTTATAATTATTGAATTGCTTACTGAGATTTTTTTATATTTAAAGACATATAATATAATATAATATAATATATCTATATATATATAAAAGTTGCAATTTTGTTATCAACCAATATGCCCATTCTTAGTTGAAAGTTTGGGCCGTGATACAATTTTGTTTTCTTTCGTTGCATTCTTTTACCATACAAGTATAAGAATTTTTTTATTAGGTGTATAATATTTGTTGAGAGATGTTTTGGACAATGTTTAACCTATGCATAAATCTTGAGATTTTATGATTTTTAATTTCCTATGTCCAAAACTTTATTCAGGGATGAAATTTGTTGTTTGTGCTTCTACTTTCATTTATGTTTCTGTAGTAGCTTTGGCCTTTGCCATCTTTTAGTAAACCCTCCTTATGTAGGGGTTCACCCTTCCTTTTGAAAAGGCTTTGGTTTTTACTGCTCCTATAGGTTATTTTTCTTTTTTTTGGTTTTCTTTAAGCTATGCCAATCGAGTTTTTTGAGTCTTTCATTGACTCGTAATCCCTGGCTTAATATCCTTCTTTTTCTCCGGACAAGATCTAAGTAGGTACTTTCTCAAATGGAATTGGTAGGTTAAATGGAATTGATAAGTCTAAGTGGGGATTTTGTAACCCCATGGATGTTCAACCTGGTGGTTTTATTGATGGTTTTATTTAGCCTCGCTTTAAAATTAAAGGTTATATTCGTCAACGAACACATCCACTTAATTTATGGATGGTGAACATTGATAGGTCACAAGTTAAGTGCCATGAACAAGTTATCTATTACTTGTTCTCCATGTGTAATTGTAATCACGTGTTATCTATGCCTCAGCTACATAAACTGGTTGTCACTACCTGTCATCCATGCATCAACTACCAATTATTTTTAATATTTCTTTTATTTATAATTGTTTATTTTGAATTTTGAACAACTACCATAAAACCAATCTGTACAATACATTTGTTCCATCCTCCTTAAATCTAGGAAAAACATAAATGATAGTCCACTCCATAAGTCTATCATTCCTCAGATTACATCATTATTAATTTTGGAACAACTGCTTGGATGATTTACCATGTCCACTCACCAAGAGACTATTAGTGAACGACGAAATCATGTAGGAGCACTGGCCACAATGGAAAGGTCAGGTCACCATGCCTTCGTAAATCCCTTCTCAGTTTCTGTTGTATCTTAAGAAAATATAATTCTAAGAAATTATGCATGTTAGCTTTTATGTGGAGCGATGTCAATGATTGTAATGTGTGGTCACTGATTGAGAGAAATTTGTAAATCATATTAACAATGTCATGTCCCATTTGAGAAGATCGGTTAATGAAATGCTAAGTTTACTATTGAAAGATCGTTCAGTTGAGTTATGGACTGTTTCCTTCTTGTAGTCTGCAAATCAATTTTATGATTGTAGGATTACCTTTGTCTAAGAGACTGTTGGGTGGAGATAAACGATGTGTTACTTTCACCAGAGAACTGTTTTCAGATTTAAATGCAACACTCGGCGTTTATCGAGGACTGACAGTTGATTGCGAAGCCGGACTCCAAGTCCTGACCTAACTGCAGCCGGTGTTAATGTTATGTAATTTGGTATATTCCAGTTGTTGAAAAATAATTTAGTTGTAGCCGATGCTACGACTATTAGTGGTTGATAATATAGTTTATATTTCCTTGTTGAAAAATAGAATTGAACTAGTCGTAGCATAACATTTGTTCTTGCACATTTGATGCTACGCAAACATGAGAGAATTTTTATAAAACTTAAAAAGTTCAGTGTCATGCACATCCAAATGATGGTTTCATGAGAGTTCTGATAGAACCAGATTGACAAGTGGCATCGCATTTTGATGAAGGTTACAAGTATTAATTTGTAAGGGTACAAATAGTAAAGTGTGGTTAAAATCAAATGATGATATCTCTAATGTGCTTGGACAAATTGTGAAATCAACCATTAAAGTATAAAGAATTTGGTTAGGGAAATCATGTGAGAGCTCATATTGCTAGTTAGATCTTGGAACTACAACAAATACGTTAGAAGATGTATGTGTGCATTAATCAATTGCTATGTCTCTTTAGTCATTGAATCGTATCTATGACCATGTTCAATTTTTTTTCAAGTAGTGATTTGCTTTGAATTGACCACAACATGTGCATGGAATTCTCCTCTCGGTGATGATAGTGGAAAAGTGGTAGAGTAGTATGAAGTTTTCATCCAAGAGATCCTCATTGTATTGTATCAAATATGCCAAGCTAATGGGGATGAAGAAATGGGACACTCGGAATAAAAATCCATGGGGTGCTTATATAATTCAAATTTTTTTACTAGAGCACATATAATTCAAAACTTTTTACTATAGCACATTGAAATCAATTTTGGTATGTTTTGTAGATGTAAGGGTTGCATAGTGTGAGGTTTGAATTTTCCACATAGCTTATCAATTTGTAGCTTGGTATAACTAAGTGAATTGCATAAATATATGATTTCTTGCATAATTAAACTAAATTAATTACAAGATAGAACCTTTTCAACTAGTGCATTAAGAAATGGCCCATTCGAAAAATTTCAATCCATTGAGGTCCAATGAATGTTAATATATTTTGGCATTAAGAATTACTTTATGTACAAGTTGTTCTAATGATATTTTATTGTGTTTCTTTACTTAAATTATTCGATGGTTACAATTATGTCATATACATGAGTGGTCCAATGATTTAACATATCCTTGAAATTATATATACACACATATCCCCATAGTCATTATGTTGGAATTAAGGCCTAGTTTTGAAAGCCTCAGTGTATGGCATAGAACCTATTGGAGATGTCATTTTAAAATTTAGGCTTATTATTAACTTTGGGACGAAGTTTTCTAAAGAGGGAGAGTATGTAACACCCCATTGTAGCTAGGATCATGTACATTTTTATGCTTGAAGGAATTTTACCTTTACTTATGTGTGAAAATACTCATGTGTCAACAGTCCCTTTATCTATACTAGAACTCTGTGACAAAGTTTCTTGAAGAGAGGGGTGTATGTAGTGCCCCGCTTTCACCTTGGACCATGACTATTATGTTATGTTATTATTTGAGGCCATTGGATGATGAATGAGGGCATTCGATGACGAATGACCCGGTTGTGTGTGTGTGGAAACTAGTACCTTGATGAGTAAATTGAATGTTTTAAAGCTATTTGTTATGAATGAGATAAATGATGATGATCAAATGTTTATGTTTCCATGAAATTATGATTAAATGAATGCAATTATGTTTATGTGTATCACGTACTTTTGACGAGGTTTCAAGTGTGACAAGGAAAGACAAGCACATGTGGCGCAAGGTTGTGTCGATACCACCTAGACTCTGGATTGAGTTAGGTATCCATGACAGGCATAGGATCATGATTTCCAATTGGTCCACATCTGGTAATGGGGTTGAATGGGAAGAAAGAAAGTAAGACTTGTGATTACTCGATGAGGTGAGTTGAAAAGCGAGAGAGGATTTTACTCATCAGATGCATATTGTTATGAGGGTAGGATGCATATTTAGTCACTCATGAGGATTTAATTGGGGTTTTTCAGTAAGGACTTGGCCTTATTCCCCAGGAACCATGAGTCTCTCAACAGAGTTGACCGGACTGAGTTAACAAAGTCTCAATCATTGTTCTAGTGCTCCCCACCACGAAAGTTGGATATTTGAAGGGAATGTGGGCAACATGGCACCCTTGATATGCTCATCATAATGCAATGTGACAATAAAAATAAAATACTAAGGGGGGGTAAGATATGACACTTACCATAGCGAAATCGTGAGCCCTTCCATCAAGGACCTTAGAGGTATGCCTCTGCCTATCCCGTTGTGGACTTGGCTTTTATTTGAGGATTGTTCCTTTAATGACCAAGCATCCACGGATTACACCATGGCCTAACTCCCCTCCTCATATGTGTTGAGCACAATTAATGGAAATAGGGAGGATCGAACTCTCCCGAAGAATTGTACCTCACATGTTGTGGTATAATTTTGAGAAAGCCTCGACAACAGAAAAGAATGAGAACTCGAGCTAAGCTAACCCTCTTAAATCATTTTGGATATTGTTGAGATGTTTTCCTAAGAGATGGAGAAGATTATGGGATTGGAAGACACAAAGCGAGGTGTGAGGAGTGGGTCTTAAAAAGCAGTAGAAAATAGTAAGTTTCCTTCATGATGGGCATAAAACACACCCTCTAGTGAAGTTGAGCATGACAATTTCCAATTTTGGATGTGGGAATCATAATTATTATTTGTATTTAGTTTTTCTATGTTAGCACCCTAGCATTAGGGTAATTATTATGTGTATTTAGTTATTTCTATGTTATGCATAGTTAACTATAATTGACACTAATTTATGTGCTAAAGAGGGTGCTAAATCAAGTGCAGGGTATTTTTTAGGGATTCTAATAGTATACCTAAGTATATTATTCTAGGCGATTTTCTTGAGTTGAAAAAATCATATATATAGATAGGTAAGCAAATGCTAAATATGAAACATACAATTTAATACTAAAATTTGAAAATTTTGGGAAATATTGTAATAAAAAACATATTTTATGTAAATATAGGCGATATTAGAGAGTAAAAATAACCAAATAGCGAATTTATTTTTTGAAAAAATGCCCAAAAAATAGCCAATTGGCGAAATTTTGCCCCTAAAAAATACCTTGATCAAGTGCAATTTTTGGTGCTCAACATGGAACTAATTTAGGTGCTAAAGAGGGTGCTAACTTAGGTTCTAAAGATGGCACTAAAGATGGTGCTATTTGGGACACTAAACTTGGTGCTAATTTAAGTGCTTTAAAAAAAAGTTTTGTTCATGCCAAATTTTCCAACTCAATTGGAAAAAACATTACACTAAAAAATGATGCTATATTAGGTTCTAATTGCTTGCTTTTCTATAGTGCCAAGACCTCATAATGGCACCCATATTGAACTCACATGTGAAAGATTCCCTAGAGAGGGATTGCCATTGTTTTTAAGTGTTCTTGAGCTCTAGAAGGTTTAATTATGGCTTAAAGAAGTTACTTTCCCTTGAAAATGTTTATGCATCGACACTCATTTCTAGTGTGTGAGCACTCAAATTGTCCCAAGCCTTGAAAGGTTACTCGGAATATCAAAATCTAAATAAAAGGATGACAATGAAAGTTGTACTTGCATTGATAAAGGATGACAAATAAAATAACAATCATCATGCGTAACTATATTTCTTTGCATTTTCAATAAAGGAAAACATTACCATTTTATGATGTGTTTAATTAATTGTACCTACCGATACTTTAAGTGCATCTGTATAACATTATAAGGGAAAAATATTTATTCATGATAATATCTTTTACTCAGGAATCAAAGACACATGAATACATTCTTATGTGAACATCAAAAGCTATCACAAGTATCCAAGTAAGATCATAACAAAAAGGACACATAAAAGATACATACCATGGACATCATTTTACCATGGTTCACTCGATCTCGGGCTACATCCACAAAGGAGGGGCTAATGTTTATATTATTCAAAAGAACAATTTACATCCTACAACATGTATGTTGCATCTTTTTCTTTCCAAACCCCCGATTTATCTCTCTTTGAGAGCATCTTTCAAAATCAATCATATAACTTATACTATTCATGACACCTCAATTTCTAAACAAACTATATCCTCTTCTTTAGCTCTATCAACAAGAGACTTACACCCATATATATATATATATATATATTCAACCCTACCTTTTAAACTTCAGTAAACACCAAAAATAAAACCACTTAACCTTCTCACTCAGATCTAAAGCTTTACACCTAAACTCAGGCTACACATTTATCACATAAATTACTACATGAAAAGTATGCATGTATTTTCGCATAATATATGCATTCCATCCATGGAATGTAATTCAAGGTTTTGGATTAATGAAAATCCCAAATTCTTTTAATTTGAAATATGTTTGAATAAAAAATAATAATAATAACCCCTAAAGAAAAATTAGGCAAGAATTAAGCTTCCACCTTCGCCACATATTCTATCAAAACAGAGTGCGCATGATCTGAGATTAATATAAACCGGTTTTTCATTATGGGGTCGGGCTACCTGGCATTCCTTTTTCCATATTGATACAAACAACATATATTGCATAAACGTTGCAAAATGAACCCCACTGAATTAAAAACAACATTTGTATAAAGCAAAACGCCTTCATTCCCAGAACAAAGTTTGGTAGGTGCATGGGTAGACTTAGGGATCTTATCAAGCAGAATAATAATGATAACTGAGACAGATATTGCAGCATAAATAATAATCCAGGCAGAGGTCGATTGTAGAGTTACACTCTGTCAAATACTAGGTGTACAAACCACGGTGTGAAAAGATGCAAACATTCAGGCATTTTAAGAGCTAGTGCATTGATTACTTAACTCCATCGAAATGATAGGTATATCAAAGATCACGTGAAAATGAAAACATGTAGCCTCAATCGCAGAGATAAAAGCATAAAAATCATACAACGATAATAATAAGAAGAAAAATCGTGCGGCCTCATTTGATAAACAAAGATCCGGTGCTTCACAGATTTCTGTTATCATACAGGTAAAACCTACAGGGTGTAAAAACCATAGGTGCTAAAGTACATAATCCAGTTCAGGATGTAAACAAAACAAAATAAAAGTAAAAAGCATCAATTCCGATCGTAGCATATCGAAGAGGATGTTGATGAACAACAGATCAAAAGTTAAACTGAGATTTCTCTTGCACCTCTAACTCTACGTATGTATGGTGAACAAAATTATTAAATAAAATGCATTTGCGTTAGCTCAGAAAAACCTATACTGGAATCGCAAAACAAACACCCGACTAGGATCGAGCTCTTGAAGAGTTGTCCTCTCCCCTACATCACCAATCTGGAAATTAGCACTGTAACCTAGACATTGTACTCCTTCTCTAATATCTAACACACTGGGGTAATACAGCAGATTGGAAAAATAATAGCGTTTTCCCCAAAAGATAAATCCATCAGTCGCATTCCCCTCCTCTTCCTTGCAGAGATCGTGTAGGGGTGTTCAGAAGCAAATAAACCAGCAAAAATAAATAAGACATGAGATAAAAATCCCTTTGCAAGAGAAGACTGTCCTCCACTCAGCATAAAAACAAATAACAGGTATAGAAGAATATAAATGCCTGAACGCATTCTACTTCGAGATCCTACAGGAAAAACAAAAATAATGGTTGCAAAATATGCAAGTCATAAAGTCAAAGTTTAAAAAGAAGAACATAACTATTTCACAATAATTATTCCACAATTTATCGTAGCAGGTCATAAGGGATGATAACGTTATTAACATAAGAATCCCAACGTAATCTACACTGTCCATACCCTCAAAAACTATTTAGCAGCACTTGAAAATATAGTTTTAAATGAACTACCATTTCAGCATAAATTTACACAATAAAATAAATAAATGACTTGGGATCAAGCTTGCTCCATTGAGCTTGGCCATCCCTACCCCGAACTCGCAGTCATTTTGTTTTCTTCCCTCAATCCTAATGGCGGCGTTTCAAGTTATGTCTAATCCCCAATTGGATGGCAGCATGTAAAAATAATGCTCCCCCCTTCTTCATAACCCCCGGCTCCATTTTATACACCTAGTTTTAAAATGGAGCTTCCCTGCCATGTGGCAAACTCCTCTGGACTCCAATGCATACCTCGACTCATTTAAAAATGATGGAGTGACTAGAGCTAACCGAATGTGGAGTGGGGATTGTAAAGTATTCGGGTGTTCTCCGGAGATGGTAGTTGGAAGCTCCCCTAAAGTTTGGTGCTCACCAGCAATAAACACTCTTAATATCCCCACTCTCTATTAAGGATGTGTGGAGTTTTGAATTATGGAGCATCCCATGTGAAGGAGACCAATTTCCTTGGCTTAAGGGAGAGTGGAGACACTTCTCGTTGGCATAACATAAGTGGTATCCCTTCTAGAAGTTTGGCACTCCTGCTAAGACGTCAAGTTTCCATAGGGTTCTTTCTAGTTTCAGCCACCAAAAGCAAAATAACAACCACTACCCTTTTAAATTGTGGGTGTCTTTGTTGAGGTATAATACCATTTGAATGTAATATATATATATATATATATATATATATAAAGATTCTAATTTTCCCTTTAGACACTAGTATTCTCTCCTTGAGTACATTCATATATGTATATTTACACACACACACACACACACATATATATATAGAATATGTTAGTCTCCTCTAACATAAATAAGCATGACTAAATTCCTTTGAGAATAATATAACTATTTATATAAGGTTGTATGACCAAGAACCTGGTCTGTAAGTCTTCATATTTTCAGCAACTCAATGCTTATATACCAATCCCTAATATTGATATTATTTCTACAAGAAATAACTTATTCATATACCCCTATATAATATTAGCCCTCTCTTTTCCCCTCTTGAGATACTTAAGTGTATATCTTAGTATCTTTGAATATGAAGTAAGATAATTTCTTGTCATAAGACTTGTTACTTAGTCTTGATTTAAGAAAATGGCTAACCTTTTATACTATAAGGTAATAGAGTTTAGAATAATAGTTGTATGACTAAATAATTACTATCGCCGATCGTCTACTTAGGACGATAATATAAATATCTTAAGGTTATCAAATAAGTGCTTGAGATACTAAGATGACACCCGTCATCTTACTCATGCTTTAGTTACCACACCTCCTTCCTTAGTGGCTTCACTTTCCTATCACTAAGCTGCGTCCGTCCACTTAAGAGTAAATCACAACAATACTTTTCAAGGTCCACTGGTGGGGTCTTAGCCTTAAGCTCCTCACCAGGGCCAAAATCAGAGTTACAATATACATTTGTAAATTTTACTAAGGCTAAAAATGGGGGATGTTACATACTCCTCCCCTTAAGAATAACACCATCCTCGGTGTTCATACTTATAACAATTCGTCATCACCTCCGAACTCATCATTCTTTAGTTCACTTGTCTTCTCCCCTTTGGTATTCCTGATCATCCTCAAACTCACATGATTTTCTCGCTTCTTTTTGGTGCGTACTTCTTTCACAACTTGTACATATGTACAGATCATACCAGATATTCAAACATTTTTCAGTATACATAAGTATACAAAATTTATCATTTATCCTCATTTGTGAGGGCATATTTGTTTACTCTAGCATTCATAACATTCATGCATAAAGACATCTATTAGTCCATAATACAAATCATTCAATATTCAACAACACCTTGTTGATCATCAAACTCTCTCATGAGTTTGGAACTTTAGCAATGCTTTGCTGAACACACAACTCGTCCTCGAGTTAAAACTTGTAAATAAAACCTGCAAATAAACTTGCAGTTAGAAACATTCTGTGTAAACTCAGCAGTGATATTTTCTGTAACTGTAGTATGACTTCTGCAACTCAATAGTAATTACCTATTGTATTCAATAGTAATACTCATGCCTTTAGCAATATTGAACTCAGCAATGTGGTTGAACTAGTTCAGATGTGTCATACTACCTCTACCATTCACTCCATAGCAATTCACCTCATCGAATCTCTTGTGCATTCCTCCACTTTCTTGTTTTAAGAATTGCCACAAGGAAGAAAACATAGTGAACCACCTACTCAATTCGATGGATATAAAGATTACCTAGGTCTTATGGGTCAGTATAACATTTAATGAGCCACCTGCTCTGTTCCACTTCCGTGGGGAACATGACCACATATATTTTTTCTAGGGAAGTTGCCTCCTGCAACTGCTAGAAAATGAATGTAGGAACCTCCTTTCTGCTATGTTTGAGTACACAATTTAAACCTTCTTGTTTGAGTCTAAGAAATTTACGTAATAACAATCATTCTATATGCCACATGCATCATAATAACAATAAATATATTTGATTATCACATTCTATGCATTTTGATGATTACACATCATTAATCATAAGTTTTATCACCAATCGTGATTCATAAAATCCTGTAATTTAAATAAGATGTAAAGTAAATCATTACTTACTCTTGAGCAATTTTGCCCAACTTGTCTATATAAGTCTTATAATTAATGTTCTTCTTTGATCTTGGCATCAGTCGTCATTAAGATCACTTCCTGAAATGTTAGTATAAAAGAAAGAATTTATTTGCTTCAATTGCTCAACAATCTAACACATTAGTTTCGTAGTTGTAGTTGTTTAAATTTTTTTATGTTAATTATGAAAAAGTTGGAAAGAAAAAGGGTACTTGTTTTCAATTATTTTTTCTTACTTTGATTATGAAAAGTAATTGTTTTACATTTATTGTTTTATTTTATTTGGAATAAGAATAAATACATTATTATTATTTTTTAAAACCAATGTCTAATTTTATATTTAAATGAAAAAACATGAAGTTAAATAATTAAAAAAAACATGTATATAATAATTGGTAACAAGTTTGATAAATTGTGTTAAATATGATAATAAAAAATACTTATGTAAGTGCTCGTTATCTTTATCTATTTGAGCAAAGAAGAATGGATTCATGGCATCACGCCATACCTTGAAATGATTTAAACAAAGCCACCCTCTCGAACAAAGGGCATGGAAATGGTAGACCTTTCGCAAAAATGTCATCGAACCTAACGACTCATGCAAGAAGTGCAAAGAGATTGTGCATACCTATGGGTCCTTGCCTCGTGCTTTCAAGAATAATTGGACATGTTTAGACAGCCTTAGGGAATTGTTCTCACGGAGCCAAGCCAAGCCTAAACATATAGCATGGAAGTTAAGTTTTTTCAAACTTAGGATAAGAGCATTACATGGAAGTTAAGCTTTTCCAAACTTAGGATAAGGGCACTAGATAAAATAAAAAATCAAAATAAGTATGTTAAAAAATTGGTTAAAATACAAAATAAAATGTATAATTAATATATGGTCAATTTAAGGTAGTCAACTATGAATCTATTGTAATGATACAATATTTATGATACATTATTTATCAAAGGAGTAGTTTATTTATTTGGAATACTCTATTTATTCTAGGTGTTGGACTTTAAGTTGGATTTTGTTTGAAATTGGGTAAATATTTTTTTGGTAAAATCCAAATTTGGAAGTATTTAAATTGTGTTTTTGGATTTATTCAAATTATGCAATTTTTATAACTAATATATATGATTTTAAGAATTTTAAAAAATTTTCTACGAACAAAATAAAACTGAAAATATAATAAAAAAAAATTAAAAATATAGAATATTTAAACCACACCTTAAAAAAATAAAATTATTTACAATTTAAAAATTAAAAAGAAAAATTTAATTTCAAACATTGATAATTAAAAAAATAAGATTATAAGATTATTTCTTCTTAAAAAAAAAGTGTGTTTTAAAGCTTTCTTTAGAAAATAGTTGTTTTATGTTATTTTCCACACTTCTTAGTAATAAAAGTGCAACATTTTCATTACTTTTTAAAAATATTGTTCCACAATTCTTAGTAATAAAAGTGCAAAATTTTCATTACTTTTTTACAATATTGTGATTAAGAGTGATTAGTTAATAATTTTAAAATATCTTTTTAATCACTTAATGGTTGCAATTTGGGGATCACCTTTGAGAGTAATATAGCCAATTGATAAGATCGACTACCACCATCATACTTTTTCTTTATTTGGAATAAAATATGTTTTAAAGAGTTGAAACAAAATTAAATTGAAAATTCACGCTAAACTACTATGCATAATGTTGTTGGTCAATCTATTCAATATATACAATAACATTATTCATTTTGATAAACTTATTTTTATTTTTATTTTTTCTAAATATATTTCTAATTTCAATAATTTTAATCAATAAACAACATCCAAAACAATTTACTAATTTAAAAAATAATTAAAAGAATGCATATTAAATCTATATTAAAATTTTAAAATTTATCATGATTTATGAAAATAATTATTTATGTATTAATGTATTAATTCCACTATATATCAAATCAAACATCATATCTAAATGAATAATTGTATATAGAATAGCTCCACTACTTTTTCTCTTGGTAGTGGAGGGCTTAAGCCGGGCTATCTTAAAAGTACAAAACAAAGGAACCTTTAAAGGTATTAATATTGCTGGAAATTTCACGCTAACCCACATCCTCTTTGTAGATGATGTTTTAATTTTCTGCTAAGGATCCTGTAGTGATTTGGAGAACTTTCATAAAATCTTAAAAGCTTTTTGTTCAACTACATGCATGGAATTTAATGATAAAAAAATATGATGACAGAGGAAAATGTAGATGAAGAAGTTAAAACACTAATGAATATCCTATTTAAGTTCAAAGGATTTGAACTCGATCATGGACTGGTTTATTTGGGTTTCAGACTTAAAACCAGTTTTCTATCTTTTGAAAGACTGGAACTGGTTCATCGCAAAGTGTGAAAGAAGAATATTCAACTGGTCCTTTCGATGGTTATCTAAAGCAGGGAGGTTGGTACTAATGAATTATGTGATCGTGGCAACACCGGTCTATTGGATGGTCCTTTCTTGGATTCTTTGGGGAGTTCTTGATGCCATTAGGAAGCTCATGTTAAATTTTTTTTGGTCTAAAAAGTCGTCTAAGAAAGGAACTGTTTGGATAAAATGGAATGCTTTGTCTCTTCCTAAAGCTATGGGAGGGTGGGGAATCAAGATCCTTCCTCTATTCACAAAATATTTAGCAGCTAAATCCATTTGGAGATTGATTACAAGAACTAGGATTTGGAAAGAGGAAATCATTCAGAAATATATTGCCCCTCTAACAATCATAGATTGGATAAGAAATCCAGGGAAAGAAAGTTGTAATATCTCGGTATGCTAGAAAGCAACAATTCAAGCATTTGATGTGATCAATAGAGGGATGTCTTGGAAAATATGTAACGATAAAAGTCTAAGGATTGGAGAAGATTATTGGGATGGTAGTGAAGGTGAACATTTATTACCCTTCAGCATGTTAATGCAACTCAGATTCAAAGGAATCTTCACTTTAAACTAGTTAAAGGTCAATGGAACATATAAGATATTGAGAGAAGAATGGAGGAACTCCAACTCTTTGGATTTTAGAGGAGAGGGTGGTACTAGATGGAATGCTTATGTCAAAAAACTACATAGTTGTCATGTGAGACTTAATAGTCAAAAGGATGAATTGGTATGGGATATTGATCCTCATGGTCTATATACACCAAAAATGGAATATCTTTCGTTATTACCTCAAAATTGTTTGGAGGAGCCGAGCTGGTGGTGGAAAAGTGTTTGGAAATTAAGCTGTCCACTCAAATCCATTTTTTTTATGTGGTTTCTCCTAAAAAACAAAGCCCTCACATGGTATCTTCCTCAAAGGAGAAACTATGAAGGACCAGGTAAATGCATTTTATGCAAATTAGAGGAAGAAACAAAATTTCATCTTTATGTTGATTATACTTATATCAAACAAGTATGGGATATATCAAGCAATTTGTTAAACCAAAGGTTCATTTGGAAAGGTAGTTCAATTCAAAAGTGCCTTAGAAACTGGTGTTTAAATCAAGCTTACAATGATTTTAAAAGCTTGCCACTTATCATAGGATGGATTGTTTGGATTGCAAGAAACCAATTACTCTTTGAAGATAAGGTAATTTCTCCTTTGCAGAGTGCAAGACATAGTGTAGCAATCTTAAATATATTCCCTCAAAAAACCAAAGTGGTTTCTTTAAGGCATATTAGGAGGAAGTTATAAATAGAGATTTTCCTTGGTCTTTCTTTGTTGGTGCTTCAAGTTAGGAACAAAGGAATTCAGGTGCAGGGGGAGTGATCCATCTTTCAAATACTCAAAATATTTCTTACAGGGATGGTTTATGTGAAGGATCCAATAACTTTGTAGAACTAAACTCTCCTAGGTTGTTTTTTATGTATGTTTTAGTGAAAAAAATATACAGATTGAAATCTTTTGGGGCCTCGAAGCTGATCATAGAATGGGCTACAGGGGTGAAAAGGTGTCTTAATATCTTGTAAGAGAAGTTTTAACGCAAAAAGGAAAATTTATGCAATTATCAATATCCCATATTTATAGGGAAAGGAACTTGGAAGCAAACTCTTTATCAAAGCAGGGGTTGGAAATGAGAATGGGAGAATGGTTTATCACAAAAGAGGAAAACGAACTCTTGACAGGTTTCTTCCATCCACCTATTTATGAACCGCCTTGAAGGATAAGACTTTAGCTATCAAAGAAGGAATTTGATAACTCTTGCTTTTGAACTTTTTTGTTTAGTCAAAATAAAATATACTTTAGTAAAGATGTTTACTTATATGGATTTGATGCCATGACAGGTTTAGCACATCCAGGAATATGTGTTGGACACTTATGAGCTTTAAATGACATAATTTTTGCTTAGCTTGAGGCGTGGACAAGGTAACAAAATAGGAGGTTGTTTTTGCAAAATTTGCTTGTTTTTTCAACCTGATGATATGCAGAATTGATTTTTGTCTTCAGAATACAGTCAAAGTGGGTGGAATTTTCAGACATGGTCTTCAATCGATAAGCTCTACAGGTGTGGTTTGATTTTAGACATGGCTGGAACTCAGGATAAGGTATCGTTAGTTGTCAAGGCTGGAACAACTAGTCCTCATGGATGGAAAATTTCTATATTAGCGTAAACCTTCAGCTAGAGGTTTGAACTCTGTTCAACAAGTTGATTGAAGTGATGGAATTGTGCAGGTTTCTTTTTTATTGTTATTGGATAGAAATGCAAGATAAACCTTCAACTGGAATGACAAAATTCGGTTTTTTGGCCATAATAGTATGTTTGTAGTGATGGACTACAATGTAGGTGTAGGGTACTTTCTGAATATACAGACATCTCGAGCAGAGAGGTCTTGTTGATGGACAAGGTTTTTTTTATATAGTTGAAATCTTGAACATATGTTTACTTTTAGATTTTGATATCTAAAAGAGAATATTATTTTTGTTGAATATCTACTTTCTATTGAGCTTTATTGCGAGGAGTGGCAAAAGAACAATGCATATAGTGACAGTTTAGTCATAGATGTCTACATGACTAGTGATGGACTCATGATAAATGTAAACTTTTGTGATAAATAAATGTTTGCGATTTTTTTTTCAAAGAAAAAATGTATAGAATGTTATTTTATATCATAATGGTTGTTAATAATGTATATAATATTATTTTTATTTAATATAAAATTAGCATGTATATAATGTTATTTAATAATACCTTATTATTTTTTATATAAAAGTTATCCATTTTAATTTTTCAAATTTGTAAATATTTATTAAAATTTATTTATAACCTTATTTGTAATTGAATAATTTAAATAACAATAATATATTGATTTTAAATTTAAATCAATTTTATATAATTAAAAAATATAAATATATCATTAAATTTATAATTATATATTTTAAGAGGTCATTAGATGTACACATCCACTAATTCAAACTATTGTGTTTTACCTATTAATTTTTCTGTAACTCAATAGGTTGGCTTGGTTTTAAAGTCAAATTCTAACCTAAAATATAAAGAAAAAATGTACATGTATAGCATTGTCATCCGCTTGAATGGCTCAATTGGTTCTAGAGCATGTGGCTGTTAACAAGCCTTCCTTTTAGCATCAAATTAATAGAACTACAGCTGAGGTGGCGATATACATGAATGGTTTGTGAAAACTGCAACCCACCATGGCTTATGACTGTTAATGCTCATACGCAATCAGGGACAGTTACATATAAAAATTTCTTATTACAAATTTAGTTAAAAATTAAAAAAAAATACATCTCAAGATGTACATGAGTTGATGATTTGTTACAGTTGAATAAAGAACTTTCTTTATTAAAAAAATGCATGCCGGGAAATTGTACTAAAATGTAGGTTTTATACATAGCAAAGGTTGCATGCAATGACTTATCTCCAATTATATATGACTGATTTACAAAGTGCTAAAATATTGGGGTGGGATCAGTAATCGACAAGTTGGGCCTTTATGAGCTTATGCGACTTTTATATATAAACTCTCGGTCTTTAAAAGCACCCAATCAAGTATTGCTCAATTGGGTATTTACTTATTTAAAAGATTCATAAAAATAAGGCGAGATCTCCGACCAATGCCATGTAGGTTGAGCTCCCATCTTGTAACAAGTGAATGTAGCACCCTTTGAGGAGAGATTCATTCCCTGTTGGCCAGATACTTCTCTGTGCAACTCAACTCATCTCATCTCATTACATTATTTATCCAATTCGATGCATGTGTCTACCCACCCATTAGTGTGAGGTAGTTGAACTATATTGAAATATTAGTCATCTACACAAGTCATTTATTAAAGACAAAACATCTCTTAGGATGGTGAAAAGGTGAAAAAACTTTTAAGTATAAAAATGCGGTCCATCTTGTAAAGTTTGAAACTTTGTGCATAAAGTTATTAAGTTGAGTGCAATAATATTTAATTAGGAAATTCATGTCTCTAATTTGGATGTTTTTTCTTTTTCTTTTTAGAAAGAGGATAAGATCAAAGGCTTCATTTTTTAGCTTTAATTTTGTTCGTTTTTATTGTCCATGATATCACGATAATGCTATACACTACGATATGTCATCCATTTCGTTCAACGATTCTCCCTCGCCCAGCAGTCAGTCAATCCTTCCTATCAGCGATTCTCCCTCGCCCAGCAGTCAGTCAATCCTTCCCATCAGCGAAACCAAACTCATTTTTCATCGTCTCCACATTACATCTTTCACTTAATATTCACCTTTTAGGATGTCCAAAGCTATCATCACGTTGCTAGTTAACCTTCACCTTTAGGATGTCCAAAGTTATCATCTCGTTGTTATCTATCTGCACAATTATTAGTGCTCGTTGTCAGCTGTTTTTGTTTTATCTAAATTAATCTAATCTAAAGATCCAAATTTTAAGTTCCATCAAACGTATCAAATATCGAAAAGAATCACCCGATCCCTCTCGCAACAACTTATCAAATCGATTAAATATCTCACCGTCATCACTAAACATCCTCTTACCTTGGACTAAACTTAGGGCTGCTTCAACCACCTTAATGTAGACATTTCTATTGCCATTTCTTGATCGATTGTTGTCGCCATTTTCAAGAAGAGTCGGTAGCTTCTTCCTTGAGGCGGAGGTTATGTGAAAGTGGAAAAGGCGGAGGTTATGTGAAAGTTGAAAATGGCCTGCTTAATGCTCTTTTATATACAGGCAATCATAATGAGCAGAAAAAGGAAAGGTGAGCACGCGACTTTAGAAAGGCAGACGTGCAGCTAGAAGTCAGAGGGATTTGGATATAAAAGTTTGGTAGATGTAGGGGTAATAAAAACACTTTATATGGTACTAAAATCCGAAATGAGGAAGAGAAAAACTGTTGTTGTCCTTTTGCCACAAATTGCTCTTCATTTGAAGGAGAGGATTGATAAAAAAATTGATTTCCCTTATTTTTTGAATTTTGGGTGATTTTCTTTATTTTTTGAATTTTGGGCGGATGATGTTCTCAGGCGTCTTTTGTATGGTGTTTGATTACTGTGGTTGGTTTTTTGGTTTTTTTGTTGTTTTCGTATTTGGCTATTTAGTGGTGATGGTCGTTTATTGAGGTGGCAGGCAGTTTTCAGACTCTTAGTCTATTGGTTGTAGACATTTTTATACGTTCTCTGTTGATGGTTATTTTCTCTTTTGCCCAGGGGGTTGGTTCTCTTTTTGCCATTGGTTGGCGTTTGTATTCCTTGTCTATTGCTTTGGTTAGCTTCTTATGATGTTAATTTTCATGGTAGTAAAATATAACATATTTAACGTGTGAAAAAATAAAAGGCCATACAGCGCATTAAAAGAGCCTTCGTTGCGGTTTCTTACTTATCTCAATTAATTAATTTCAAAATTCCTTTACGTTAAGTCCAGGACACTGTATAAATTAATTTCAAAATGCCTGCATGATCCTTATAATTAGGCGCTTATAGGCACAGATAGGCACTTCCTTCCTTAAGGAGGCTTGTTCAGGTTTGGTAGCTAAAGCTCACGTGAATTTCAACTACAATGCTCGTGGTCAGAAATAAAATTCATATTTCCTAATTTATAGGACCTAAATTATTTGAAAGTATCAATTTTGGTTTAAATTGATAAGATATATCATTGTTTGATGAATTTAAAATTTATTAACATAGATTTTGTTTATTAAATTCAAAACTCTATCAACCTTACTATGCTAAGAATCATTCATACATTATAACATTTACCATATTTTTATAAAAAAATATAAATAAATTCCCATACCAAAACACAGAGCCTACGTTCTACTAAGAGACTATGATTTATAATTATTATAAGCTATGTATGTTATAGGAGGAAGCACACTCTTCAAAGGTCAATCACAATATATGAATTTTCTTTGGTAGTAGTCTATTTAAAAATTATTAAAAAATAAAATTAACTTTGTATGTTATAGGAGCAAGCACACTCTTCAAAGGTCAATCACATTATATATGAATTTTCCTTGTATGTTTTAAGAGGAAACACACTCTTCAAAGGCCAATCACATTATATATGAATTTTCGTAATACATTTAAAATGACGCTGAGGGCTTGAGTGGTATCAAAAAAAAGTATAAATATATTTTATTAAAATCTTTTAATTGTTCAAATATTTTTTTATGAAAGACTTGGCCATCACTATATTTTATGTATTCTTTTTAAAATCTTGGACTCACTTAGGGTTCCATCATTAAACAAATTGGCTAAATTTTAATGAGTTTGATCTCGAACTAGAAGACCGTCACATTGTTGTTCTAATCATTATTACTTGTTTCTTGTTTTGTGAGATGGTACTTTGCCTCTTATTTCCAGGGAGACTTCTCCATTCATCTACACATTATGCATTAACACTACATTACATCACAATTTCACATATAGAAGAAGCTAAATATATTGATCTCATTTGAATGTACATCATCATAGATCCAAATCCTAGGCTCTATCAAGTGTCGAGAGGGATCAAATCTCCCGATACTTTTTACTTTGTATTGTTCTTTTTTGTTTACTTTGTATTATTTTGTTAAACGACAAACTCGACAAACAATCTAAAATCTTATATTTACTTTTACTTTTTATTAAAAGTAAAAAGTAAAGTCTCTAGTTTAAGTCTCATATTTACTTTTTACTCTGTATTATTCTTTTTTGTTTATGACCGAAATAATATTTATCACCTAATCCTAAGCTCTAAAGTCTCTAGTTTAAGTCTCATATTTAGTTTTTACTTTGTATTATTCTTTTTTGTTTATGGCCAACATAATATTTATTACTTTTTACTTTGTATTATTCTTTTTTGTTTACTTTGTATTATTTTGTTACTCACAAACACTCGACAAACTCGACAAACACACACATGTTACAAGATCTCTCATACTGGGTTGTAGAGCGCCTCTCGGCTCAATAAATATTTTTTTTATTTGTACATCATTTATCTTGAATTTTGTTGTTATGAATCCTACTTTATGTTAACACATGATACATATTAAAACTTATGTCATAGATACATCTTCCATGGATTTGAACTTCTTAATAGACTTACGACTAGCCACATGTTGTAGCTCCCACCAAACCAAGGAAATTGACAAACAATAGCTCGAGACACCAATGTGGGGGCGCTCCTACTCTCCGAGCCCCCTTCCAAGACCATTTGCTACAAAGTCCCCACCATTTTTATTAGAATCTTTAAATACCATTCATCTTCTCCCATGTTCTCCTTTCGACTATCCTCCTTGCCACCAAGGGGTGCAAGCTGAGATGAAATTTTCTCTTCTTTACACATACCATCAAACCTTGTAAAATGATATTACTAACATGGAGATAACTATGCATAATTGATTCTTTTTGCAGTTTCTTGTTTTCTATTTGGATAATTTGAAAATAAATACTGCAATATAATGTATTTTTTGAGAAAAAGAAGTTATAATATTTGATATATTCATTTTTTCTAAATCATTGGTCTAATTTAAATGATTAATAATATTACATTTAATTCTATAAAGATTATACAGCTATGGGGTTGACATTGGTGGACAAATCCATAGCATTCTATCGACTCACATGATCAAAATGCAGAGTGGTAAAGGCATCCTTCGCTAGGGGCACCGCCCTAAAGGAATGTTCACGCTAAAGGAAGCTTATAGCCTGTTAAATACCTCAACGAGCATACAGGGTGACAATACTTGGAAGCATCCGTGGGAAGCGAAATTATGGCCCAAAGTCACTCTCTTCCTATGGCTGGTTATGAAAAGGAAAATCTTAACATGGGATAACATTGTCAAGTGGGGCTTTGCAAGACCATCTCGCTATAGTCTTTGTGGCTTCTACGAAGAAACTACAACGCACCTACTGGATGGCTGTTGTTTTACCTCTGCACTGTGGGATGAAGGAGCCCCGAGATTCTGCATGTCTAATAGAGTTAGAGATGCACTTGAAAACACTATTAAAAGTTGGGTGGTTGATCCCTTTCAAGGAAGACTTCTTAACCGTGTTTGGAAACTTTTCCTTGGTTTTCTCGTATGGGGAGTTTGGAAGGAGCGGAATCAACGTATTTTTAGTGATAAGATCAAGTCTTGGAAGAAGGTTTGGGAGGGTATTAATCTTAATATTATTGAAACTCTCAAGTTAACCAGATGGAATGAACAGGATCTAAAAATCCCTGCTAATGAGCATCAAATTTTGCTTACCTGGGATATTGTTGGAATCCCTCGTTATATTGGTCGACCCTTAGCTGGTAGTCGTCCCCCTGAAAGCCCGACGTTTGGTCTCCACCACTGAAAGGGTGGCTTAAACTAAACTTTGACGGAGCGTCTAAGGGAAACCCTGGGCAAGCTGGGTATGGAGGTGTGATGCGGAACGACCATGGCAGGATTATGTTTTGCTACTTAGGATACCTGGGGCTTGAAACCAATAACGTCTTTGAGTGTGAAGCATTGCTGCATGGGTTAGGCATGGCTGTGCATTGTGGCATGAGCAGGTTAATCGTCGAGGGTGACTCTAACATGTTGATCCAAACAGCTGTAAAACTTACCCATGGGACCTAGGCTGCGAAGCTGGCAAGGTCATGGAGGCTTGCGTGGAGGTTGACGTGCCTTGGCCAACTCATCACCTCGTTTAACGTTGTCTCTTTCCAACATGTTAGGCGAAGCGCCAATGGTCTTGCGGATGCGCTAGCTTATCATGGGGTTGTTAACCATACTGACGGGTGGGATGGTGATGATCTGGACATTCCATCGGTTCGATGTCGTCAACAGTGTGTGATGATTGTTGAAAGTGACAGGGGTGGCGTGGCACAATGTGGTGACAGCAGGAGACCCACAACTTCTAATGAGCATTAATAGATGGTACATCATGCAGGGTGAGAAGGACAAGTGGTTATTAGCTTGTTGTTTCATTTATGCCCGGGATTGGCCCTCCATAAATCTCCCTCCGTCTGATAAGGTCTGGTTTCACAGTTTAGAGCATGCGACGCTTATTTGGGATCGGCCTTCTACTGTTATGATGGGTCATTCAGAGCAGAGGAGTGCTGATATGACGGTTCTGTAGGACAGTTGGAATAATTACAAGAATTGGCTTGATGTAATGGCATTAATGAGAACAGGAGGTGGCTTGCCTTTAAATTGGGAAATGGCTGAGGTCGAGAGCAAAGGTGGTAATTCTATCCATTCTCTTGTTTTCGGGTCGAAGTGTGGTTATTCTAATAGTGGGAGGAAGGGTTTACGTAAGAGCATCAATAATATGTCGCCGAGAGGGCGTCCCACTAGGAGAGGTAGACGTAACCCTGTGGAGCCGAGGAATGAGGAAAGAGGGTTTGATGGCCAGTATGGTCCTAGTCGTGAGGAGTGGACTGCGGCTGCTACCGCTCTGTTTTTTCATTGTTACTTCCCTCAGAATGTGCAGAGGGTGGTTGACAACTTAGAAGACACCCTGTGGCATAGGGTTGGTGCGGAGGAAATTCCATCGGAGGCTGCAGCCATGGCCGAATGGGTTCACGACCTCGGGAATACCCGGGGTCATATGGATCTCTATAATCATTCTGTTGTGATGCTTTGGGTTACAAAAACCCTTCTTTCCCAGGCGATGGAAACTCAAACGGACATTCTGGCGGGTTCTTTGAGGATGACTCAATTGGAGGATTTGTGTAAGGATCATGCTGAGGAATCTAAATGGATTCATATGAAATTAGATGATCTTGTGGAAAAGTTGGGTTTTTCTTACCTTTCCCCGACTAAGAAAGTTGATAATCCTCGGGTGGTTCATATGGGTGGCAAAGGCAAGAATGTGGAAACACCTCTGGTGGTGAATATTGATGACGAGACTGGCCCTTCAGCTTAAGTCTCTCCTAGCCTATGCTCTCGTGTGTTCGGATGTTGGTGTAGTTCTTCGATAAGTTTGTTTTGATAATGGCAAGGAAGAAGGTCAATACTGTTTTGGGCCCTGATGCGACCTGGTTACTCTAGTTTGGTTTCGACCTTGACGTCTCTGTTGGTGTTGTTTATAGGTTATATGGGTGCGACTGTATTGACTCTGGTATTAGTCTGTTTCTGATCCTGGATGTCTGTCTACTCGGCATCGTTTTTGTAATGAATATGGGTGTTATGTCATATAGGTGGGTTTTTTCTTATGTTAATGTGTCTTTTAAGTTGCTCTTTGTTGTATAGCTAGTTCTCTACTTTTGCTAAAGTCTGTAGGTCTGTGTTCTCTGAGGGGTTGGAAGTGGGTAGTTTGTGGTCATGGAACTATGTTGACAAGCACTGGTTGGTTATTTGGGATGGCAGTTTCAACCCCCAGGATTTTGTAAAGATAATTACTCATGATTTTACTTCAGTAATAGAATGTTGCTCTGTTTATTTTGCTTAAAAAAAAAAATTCTATAAAGATTATAAAGATTGAGGGCTGGTGCAAGGTAATGATACTCACTTGTGATACGTTAGTTGCAATGGCATGCTAGAAAAACATAAATCTTATCATTAAATTGAATTATTAGAGGTACCTACAATTTTTTTTAGAATTAGGTGTAAAAAGATGAAACGTAGAAAATCAGATCACCTTCCGGAACATAACCTTTTTTTTATGGAAAAGTGGTATAAATTCTAAGATTGGTATGTTATTTTTTCTCTAAAACATAATGCATATGTTTGCGTTGGTCCACCGGTTTGTTATGTAAATTGTCAAATTATGAGGAAAAGAATATGTAGAGGCGTAGGCTACATATGGATCTTGTGCAGGGCTATTTTTCCAAAATTTTAAAAGTTAATTTAATATATTTTTTAAATTGCGAAAGTCAGTGAATCCCTAAAACAACATGGTCGAGTGTTGGTCCACCATATCATGGTCTTAACATAATCAATACATTTGTTTTTTAGCTTGTAGGTATTCTTGTATTCTTGTGCGGGTTCTTTTTCATTTTCTAAATATGTAAGCCAATCAAAAGTTTATAGCACAAATAAATGACCTATGTTTTTTACAAATTTGACATGAGTGCAGTTAAAAATGAATTAAAAATAGAAAAAATAAATAAATTTATTCAAAAATATATAGGTATAATTTGCACACAGAGCTCGACAAGTGTGTGCAATTTCATTAGTAGTGCACAAGTTGTCACATACCCCAATTTTGCAAAAATAATGTAATTATTTTATTAATATTCCTGAGACATTATGTTAAATTTAATGCTAAGTAGGAATTGATGACTCAGCAGAGTCACCAGAAATGGAATGTAAATTCTGAATATTTTATTATTAATAAATAAATTATGGAGACAACAGCATGGGAGAGCTGTTAAAAGAGGTTACTGGTCTAACTGGTGGATGGAACTAGGTGGAAAGACAAAAGACAAGTGGCAGCATCCTCAAACACTTCCTAAGTTGCAGGTGGCAACTTCCCTATATTTTGGGGTCATGATTCCCCAAGAAAGTGGAATCTGAGAAGGTGGCTCATTAATGACAGTTAACCCAACTAAGACCTAGGAAATCTTTTAAATAGTACTCAATGAACTGAGCTGGGGGTTCAGGAAAGTTCTGGAGGGAGAATACATTCAGGTGAATGCTATTCAGGAGTCCCATTGAGGAAGTGGGAAAAACAGTAAGGAAGTGTTTTGAGTCAGGAAGCTGCAGTAACTTGGTTCCAGTGTAGCTGCTTGGGCTGAGGGAATTGTTGGCTGTACCTAGTTCCAGCCAGTTAGACCAGAGCAAGCTCGGAGGTCCTGAGAAGTGCTGTTTGGGCACTCTCCAGGAGTTGGTAGGGAAGAACAACCTCCCATTGCTGTTGTTGTCTACTATTGACACAGGTTCTGCCACTTATTCCTGCTATTATTTGAGTAAATTTCAATATAGGATATGGCTATCTCATCTATATTTGAACAGAATTTCATTCAGTAGAGTTAGCATATCTGTATTGTCAATAGATAGAATCTGCAGAGTTAATATGTTTTTAGAAATTTCCTATCGTCATTATCAACTACAGTCTAGTAAAAATTGTATGTATAATAGGTTTTGTTATTATTATAGATAATAGAATATTATTGCAATTTGTTTTCTTTATTTAGGTCATTAGTTAAATAGACAGTATAGATTAATGATACCGTAGATATTCTGGAAATATACTCGTTTAAAACAATTATAGGAACAGAATCATAGACAATTTTATAATTACAGTGAATTATTTTCATAGAGAATTTAACAGGTATAAATCCTAGCTGAACAAATATACTAGTCTATTTCTGTCTCATGTTTTAGTTAAACCAGAATACAGGTTATTCTCTGTATCAAGATATAGGTGAACAAAATTTATATCAGTAAGTTTATCTATATTCAGAACATAACTGACTGTTATCGATTCTCCATAAATTTCGAATTGCAGTAAGATCACATTTTTAAACTTTTCCATACAATCTTATTCGACAAAATCTTAGTCAATACAAACAATTCAACTGTAAACCAAGAATCATGACGAAGATGTTTTATTCAAAACCCATCTCCATCGTTATTACAACCAAGAAGTTCACAACAGAGTTTGACAGAGCTAATAACCGTAGGGCAGAAGGAATTTAAAGACAAACATAGTAACTAGCTCGAAGCCGAGTCTTTACAATATAGAAATTTTATTTTCTTTTGTCAAAATCTTTCCATCATCACAAGTATAGTTTCTGCTCATTATCGAGCTCAGTCTTAATGTAATACATAGCATCGTCAGGGTTCTACCATGACATTAGTTCAAACATTATAGTACACACAGAGTTATCATTTGAACCCGGCTATCGTTGGCATTTCAAACTCAAACCCTACTTTAGTTATTAACAATGAGACATTTACTACAGTATGTAAACATAAAACAAAAATTTACACAACTCGTTCCCAGCCACGAAAGAGATCAACAGAGTTGGAACACTATTCATATGTTTTTTTTTTATATATATTTTAACCTGGGTGAGAACCCCAATTCTCCAGAGTTATCCACACATTAAAATGGCCTATCACGGTAAGGACTACTGAATCCTACTATCAACTTTTAACATATAAAACAAATCGTCGAGCAATGAAACCATACCAACACCTACAGTTGATTTATCCTCTTCTCAGAATGGGTTTGAAACTTAGAAACATTCTAGTACTGTACATTGCATCAATTTGTAGGAAAAGCAAACAATATACAAGTTAATTTACAAATTCCCTTTTCTTTATATTTTTTTAAACTTCCCAAAACCGGGTGGATACCCTTATTCATCACGAAATACAGTAGATAATAAAACCCCAAGACTGTAATGTCAGAACGAGCCACGGCTTGTTTCTTTTACACAATAAGTTCTTTCAAAAACCCTATCTGCTGTAAGCAAACCAGAAGATTACATATGACCACAATCATGTTCATAAACACGATAAAAACCAGTCACAAAGGTGGTCTTCCCAGACTTAACCCTAACCAACCAAACTATCAAAGAGAGAAACAGCCATGGTATAACCAGGCTTACCCGGTAGGAGCCCAGCGCTAGAGGTTGAGCCTCGTACACCTTCAGAAGCAATCAAAGCCTGCACATTGCAAGTTGACAAGTTAAGGGTCAACTTTTATTTTAAATAAACAATCTCTTTCAAATTGAAAACAACGAAACAATTAATAACTCTTACTAGCAGTTGTTGGAGGAAGCAAACCCAGTGAATGCCATTGCAACCACGAGTTGAGCTTAATAGAAGAACATAATCACGATCACCAGAATAATGAGCTAGGAAAACTCCAGGTCTTCCTTTCACATGAAAGCCGTGACGATGAATCATACAAACAATACCCTCATTCCAGGGATAGACCAGTATGGGAGATACGAACCCCAGGACATCACCACTTAACAGAAATCGACATTTGAAAACCCTGACTCTAAATCACACAAGCAATAAGTGTAAGGCTGTGAGTAGCATGCGATTTAAACTACAGTGACAGCAAAACGATAACCAAGATGCCCAATGAACTTAGGGGACGCTTTTAGCAGAGTTTACAGACTTACAAACCAGACGAGGAGTTACAGACTTACAAACCACACGAGGAGTAAACTCCATGACTATAGCCATAGGAGAAGTTACAACTTACAGTGCCATAAGGAACAAACTCAGACAAGAAGGGTTTCTCTCATACAACTCGAGCCCGAAGGCAGAGAAAATGACCAGGTAGGGTTTTGGACAGTCTTATATATCATCAATGCAAGGACGAGAGCCATCCACGTAGCCCTTAAGATTTTTAACTTGCCATGGGTCGACTTTCCAAAGTCCAACTGCAGTTCGAGTTATTTGCTCATCAGATTTAAATCATTGCATGGATGAAAGTTTTATTCATAGTAAAGATATTTCACTATGATTGAGACACTATCATTGTATAGTGCATGTCTTGAAATCGGGCCATCGAAAGTTTCCTAGGGTACATAATATCTTCCCCTACAATCATTTAAAAGGTGGTATAGTCAATCTCAACGAGAGTTCCTCATCATTGTAACACTTAAATATTACCTTGGCTAATATAAATAGACGCATAGTTTATCTATAAGGTCTTATTATCATAATGCTTCTATCACCCTTGTTAACAATCAAAGATAAGAACAATAACCTTTAGTTTTGTGAGATAGTGATATAAACTCACCTATAATTCCATACATTGGACGTGGATTAAAAATAAAGGAACAAAGATTTTAGGCATAAGTTAAGTTTAGTGCAATTATAAAAATTATTAAGTTGACAATGTATCATAAACTATAAATGGATAGAACAGTACATCGCTATAGTTATCACAACTCCAATTTTCATGCAAATGATAAGGGTCACAGCCATAGTCACAGCTACTAGTTGACAGAACATCACACAATGCTAGCGTTACGTCATGTATATGATGAAAATGCTACAAATAACATGATCCAGTGACTTTATACAGCATTAACTAAGAGTCATTGTCACAACGCAATGATAGTGTCAAAGAGACTGTAATTCATCGAAATGCCTATTTATACTATCCAGAATAATAGTAATCATGTCATGCAGACTATCAACTATCTATCAAGCATAAATTTCATGAAGATTATAGAAAAGGAACTCTACCGTCTTACACGTGACAACCGGTAAGAATATTTAAGTCCTTATCAAGCTTTATGGTTCAGTAAAAAGAATTTTTATGCTTATTAAAAACATTGACAGCGATCCATACTTTACCTGTATACCTGTGGACAAAAGACGGATTATGCATTAGCTTGAAAGCTAAGTAAGCCAGTCAGCTATGGCTAGTTCTCCCTTTGAAGTTTAAGAACAAAGACAATCAATAACTGCAATCAAAACTCACATTAGTATTATGACAGAATATTTAGACAAGATCATGATCAGTTAATTAAAACAAACAGATCAAGGAATGCAAATTAATAACATTTATTGCTATCATAAAATTTTTAAATTTTTCGGAAATTTAGGGTTTTGACATGTGGTATCAGAGCATGGTTCAGACACTAGGCCTTCTTATGGCTCCACTAATTTCCGCAGAACAGTGCAAATGACAATAAAATTTTAAATTGTGTTATGTACTAACTTATAATTTCTGTTTCATAAAGACAGAGCAGAAAATTTCTTTTCTGAATCCGACAGGCAGGTATGGAAAAGCTAGAAGAATATGCTGAACCGGAATCTCCAAACACTGTGACAAGACAGATGTCAAGAGAACCTGAGACAGAGGAGGTAATTGCTCACACCACTGAGCTGATGCAGACCATAAAAGGTTTAAAGACAGAGATAGAAACAGTCAAGAAAGATAATGAAAGGATTCTGAAAACACAAGAGCAGCTAAATCAATTATTATTAGAAAAATTTCAGACAGAAGGAAGGAGCAAACGAGCTGGATCAGAAGAAGTTAGTCATCAAAGAGGGTCTAAAAGGACGAAACCAGCTAAATCTGACAGCAGTTCATCATCTGAAGAAAGAAAGGAACAACACAGTTATCACACTAGTAGTGACAGCAGTGAAGCTGAGCTGCACAACAGAAGGAAAAAGTACAGGCCTTATGAAGAGATTTCCGGGGAGTTTAAAAAGATAAAACCCCCAACTTTCAATGGAGAATTTGAAACAGGAGAAGAAGCAGAATCCTGGTTATCCGGGATGAGAAAATATTTCCAGATTTATAACTATTCAAATCAGCTGAAGGCACGAATGGCCATCTACAACCTTTCTGGAAAGGCGGACATATGGTGGCAAGATCTGAAAAGGGTCAAGGGGATTAAAGAAAAAGAAGTTAATTGGAGTACTTTTAAAAGATACTTCAAGAAGAAATTTCTGTCTGAACAGTACTATGAAGAGAGGGCCAAGGAATTTTATGAACTGAAGCTAGGTTCTATGACGATGAAGGACTTAAACAGTAAGTTCCTAAGTCTGTTATGGTATGTGCCGTATTTTGTCGAAGAAAAACCAAAGATACAACGGTTTCTTAGCTGTCTGCCATATCATATCAAGGACAGAATTGAATATGACAACCCCAAAACACTGGAAGAAGCTATGCGAAAAGCTAATTTCTATTATGAACAGAATAAAAAGAAAGAGGGAATAGCCAGCTGGAAAGCCAAAAAGAACAGCAATCAGATCGAGTACAAGAAAAAGGAGTTTGCCCCCCATAAAAGTTTCAAGAATAGCAAAAACGGAAACCACTTTAATGGTAAAAGTTTCCAGGGAAACAAAAATGGAGCTGCCAGTCATTCCAACAATTTCAAAAGCAGCAAGGAGGCTCCTAACAATCATGGAAACTACACCAAAAATTTTGAGCGAAAGGAACCTGTCAAGTGCTGGGAGTGTAATGGCCCACATTATGCTTCAGTTTGCCCAAATAGAAAGAAACAAATCAGCAATATTCATACTGTTCAAGATGAAATGACTGTTGGAGACTTTGCAGGGACTATGCCCCGAATCAATGCAGCGTTGGAAAACCGCCAAGCTGACTATCAAACTTCCATGGTGGAAGTAGGAGGTATGATTAACAAAACCCCTGTAACTATTTTAATAGATCCGGGTGCTAGTCTTAGTTATATTTCACCCCAGCTAGTAGAAAAATGTAATTTGACTGTTGAAAGATTTGATAATTCTTGGTCTGTACAACTAGCTACTGGGGCAAAAAGGAAAGTAAACTGTTATGTAAAAGAATGTATTTTAAATATGAATGATTTTAGAACTACAGTTAAATTAAACGTCTTGCCACTTGGCTCTTATGACATACTTATCGGAATGGACTGGTTGGAACAGCATAGGGTAGTTTTAAACTGTTTTGACAAAACTTTTAGATGTGTAAACAGTAATGGACAGCCTGTAACTGTCAGGGGTATTCCTAGGAAAACGGTAGTTAGGCAGATTTCTGCCTTACAACTAAAAAGGGCAGTCAGAAAAGGGTGCAAGACCTATGCTGTAACTATTACAGATGAGACAGATAAGTCTGAAAACAGCAAGATGACAGCAGAGAACATTCCTGTAGTTAATGAATTTATTGATGTTTTTCCTGAGGAAATCCCAGAATTACCTCCCAAGAGGGAGCTAGACTTTACAATTGAGCTGGTACCAGGTGCTGTTCCCAGTTCAAAAGCCCCGTATCGTATGAATATTTTGGAGCTTAACGAATTGAAAACTCAGTTAAAGGAGTTAATAGACAAGAATTATATTTGACCCAGTGTATCCCCTTGGGGAGCACCAGTAATTTTTGTTAAAAAGAAGGACGGAACTATGCGACTTTGCATCGATTACCGTCAGCTGAATAAGATGACAATTAAAAATAGGTATCCGTTACCTCATATAGATGATCTGTTTGATCAGCTACGTGGAGCTACGGTGTTCTCTAAGATAGACCTGAGATCGGGTTATCATCAGGTGAGGATTAAAGAAGAAGACATTTTCAAAACCGCTTTTAGAACAAGGTACGGACATTACGAATTTGTCGTAATGCCATTTGGGCTTACTAATTCCCCAGCTGTCTTTATGTGCTTAATGAATAACATAATGCATAAGTACTTAGATAAATTTGTCGTCGTATTCATCGATGACATTTTAGTTTATTCTAAGAATGAGGAGGAGCATAAAGAACACTTACGTATAGTCTTACAAGAACTAAGAGAGCAGCAGCTCTTTGCGAAATTCAGTAAGTGTGACTTCTTTAAAGACGAAATCCAATACTTAGGACATGTAGTCACTAAGGAAGGGATTTCAGTTGACCCTGAAAAGATTCGGGCAATTGAAGAATGGCCAGTACCAAAAGATGTAACAGATGTTAGATCCTCTATGGGAATTAGCGGTTACTACCGGAGATTTATTGAAGGCTTTTCAAAAATAGCCAACCCAATCACTTCTTTACAAAAGAAAGGTAAGAAGTTTGATTGGAACGCGAAGTGTGAAGAAAGCTTTAAGAAACTTAAGAATTTATTGACAACTGCGCCTATTCTCAGAATAGCGGATCCAAATAAAGATTTCGTGGTTTGCACCGACGCTTGTAATGATGGTTTAGGCGGAGTGTTGACTCAAGAGGGACATGTCATTGCTTACGAATCTAGGAAGTTGAAAATTCATGAGAAGAATTATGCCACTTATGACCTAGAATTAGCTGCTGTAATCCATGCTTTAAAGATGTGGCGACACCACTTAATAGGCAGAAAATTCACTTTACTGACGGATAATAAAGGTCTGAAGTACCTTTTAGATCAGCCTAATTTGAATGCAAGACAAGCCAGGTGGTTGGCATTCTTAAGTGAATACGATTTTGAAATTCAACACATAAAAGGAAAGGAAAATAAGGTGGCTGATGCCTTGAGCAGAAATGCAAAGCTGAATTTTGTATCAGCTAGCAGCACTTACACCTCTAATTTAAATGAACAGTTGGCTGAAGGGATAAAATTAGATGAAAATTATCAGCATTTACAAGCTGCAGCCAAAGAACAACCTACAGAAAGTGTGATAAAGGGATATAGTTTAAATAAAGACGGATTTTTACTGTTTAAAGACAGGCTGTATGTTCCAAATGCACCTAAAGTCAAACTGTTAATTCTGGACGAAGTTCATAAAACCCCTTACTCAGGGCATCCAGGCTACTAGAAAACTGTCACCATGTTAAGAAAAGAATATTTCTGGCCCAATATGAAATCTGAAACAGCCGAGTATATAGCTAGATGTTTGGACTGCCAACAAGTGAAAACAGAACATCAACATCCAGCGGGATTGCTGCAACCTTTACCTATTCCTAGCTGGAAGTGGGAAATAATCAGCCTGGATTTCATTACGGGTTTACCCAAAAATCAACATCAGAATGATTCAATTATGGTAGTGGTAGATAAATTAAGTAAATCAACACACTTTATTCCTGTTAAAACCACATACAAGGCTGCAAACATAGCAGATATCTTTCTAAAACAGATTTTTCGGTTACACGGTATCCCAAAAGTTATTATATCAGACAGGGATCCTAAATTCACAGGGAATTTTTGGAGATCTTTGTTTAAAGGATTAAACACCACATTAAATTTCAGCACCTCCTTCCATCCTCAGACGGATGGACAAACTGAAAGGGTTAATCAGGTATTAGAAGATTTGCTAAGGATGTATGTTAAAGATCAACCAGGTAAATGGGAGGATTATTTACATTTAGTAGAATTTGCATACAATAACAGTTATCAATCATCAGCTAAGTTTAGTCCTTTTGAAATTTTGTATGGACGTAAATGTAACACTCCTATCTCTTGGAGTAATCCCGTAGACAGGTTAGTGTTGGGACCTGATTTATTAAAAGAGATGGAACAGATTGTGAAACAAGTGCATGTAAATTTGAAGATTGCCCAGGATCGGCAAAAGAGTCAAGCAGATTTGAAAAGAACTCCTAAAGAGTTCCAGGTAGGTGAACATGTGTTCATCAAGGTAAGGCCAAAGAAGAGCTCCCTAAGACTAGGAAATTGTGCAAAATTAGCGCCACGTTACTGTGGTCCATTTGAAATTCTATCTAGGATTGGTCAAGTTGCGTATCAGCTAGCATTACCACCAAATTTAAAAGTACACAATGTTTTTCATATCTCTGTTCTAAAAAAGTATGTTCATGATGCTACTCATGTTATTGACTGGAACATTGTACAGGTAGAACCAGAAGGGGAAGTTCTGGTGGAACCGGATTGTATCCTCGGGAGGAGGGAAATTACTCTGCGGAACCGCATAATTGGACAGCTGAAGGTGCAATGGAAGCAACTTAGTCCTGAAGAAGCTACCTGGGAACTGGAAAGTAAGATGCGGGAAGCATACCCACATCTATTCCAGCAGGTGGCTGAAGATGAAGAATAAGTAACATCGAGGACGATGTTACATTTTAAGGGGGTGTGTATGTCACATACCCCAATTTTGCAAAAATAATGTAATTATTTTATTAATATTCCTGAGACATTATGTTAAATTTAATGCTAAGTAGGAATTGATGACTCAGCAGAGTCACCAGAAATGGAATGTAAATTCTGAATATTTTATTATTAATAAATAAATTATGGAGACAACAGCATGGGAGAGCTGTTAAAAGAGGTTACTGGTCTAACTGGTGGATGGAACTAGGTGGAAAGACAAAAGACAAGTGGCAGCATCCTCAAACACTTCCGAAGTTGCAGGTGGCAACTTCCCTATATTTTGGGGTCATGATTCCCCAAGAAAGTGGAATCTGAGCAGGTGGCTCATTAATGACAGTTAACCCAACTAAGACCTAGGCAATCTTTTAAATAGTACTCAATGAACTGAGCTGGGGGTTCAGGAAAGTTCTGGAGGGAGAATACATTCAGGTGAATTTTATTCAGGAGTCCCATTGAGGAAGTGGGAAAAACAGTAAGGAAGTGTTTTGAGTCAGGAAGCTGCAGTAACTTGGTTCCAGTGTAGCTGCTTGGGCTGAGGGAATTGTTGGTTGTACCTAGTTCCAGCCAGTTAGACCAGAGCAAGCTCGGGGGTCCTGAGAAGTGCTGTTTGGGCACTCTCCAGGAGTTGGTAGGGAGGAACAGCCTCCCATTGCTGTTGTTGTCTACTATTGACACAGGTTCTGCCACTTATTCCTGCTATTATTTGAGTAAATTTCAATATAGGATATGGCTATCTCATCTATATTTGAACATAATTTCATTCAGTAGAGTTAGCATATCTGTATTGTCAATAGATAGAATCTGCAGAGTTAATATGTTTTTAGAAATTTCCTATCGTCATTATCAACTACAGTCTAGTAAAAATTGTATGTATAATAGGTTTTGTTATTATTATAGATAATAGAATATTATTGCAATTTGTTTTCTTTATTTAGGTCATTAGTTAAATAGACAGTATAGATTAATGATACCGTAGATATTCTGGAAATATACTCGTTTAAAACAATTATAGGAACAGAATCATAGACAATTTTATAATTACAGTGAATTATTTTCATAGAGAATTTAACAGGTATAAATCCTAGCTGAAAAAATATACTAGTCTATATCTGTCTCATGTTTTAGTTAAACCAGAATACAGGTTATTCTCTGTATCAAGATATAGGTGAACAAAATTTATATCAGTAAGTTTATCTATATTCAGAACATAACTGACTGTTATCGATTCTCCATAAATTTCGAATTGCAGTAAGATCACATTTTTAAACTTTTCCATACAATCGTATTCGACAAAATCTTAGTCAATACAAACAATTAAACTGTAAACCAAGAATCGTGACGAAGATGTTTTATTCAAAACCTATCTCCATCGTTATTACAACCAAGAAGTTCACAACAGAGTTTGACAGAGCTAATAACAGTAGGGCAGAAGGAATTTAAAGACAAACATAGTAACTAGCTCGAAGCCGAGTCTTTACAATATAGAAATTTTATTTTCTTTTGTCAAAATCTTTCCATCATCACAAGTATAGTTTCTGCTCATTATCGAGCTCAGTCTTCATGTAATACATAGCATCGTCAGGGTTCTACCATGACATTAGTTCAAACATTATAGTACACACAGAGTTATCATTTGAACCCGGCTATCGTTGGCATTTCAAACTCAAACCCTACTTTAGTTATTAACAATGAGACATTTACTACAGTATGTAAACATAAAACAAAAATTTACACAACTCGTTCCCAGCCACGAAAGAGATCAACAGAGTTGGAACACTATTCATATGTTTTTTTTTTATATATATTTTAACCTGGGTGAGAACCCCAATTCTCCAGAGTTATCCACACATTAAAATGGCCTATCACGGTAAGGACTACTGAATCCTACTATCAACTTTTAACATATAAAACAAATCGTCGAGCAATGAAACCATACCAACACCTACAGTTGATTTATCCTCTTCTCAGAATGGGTTTGAAACTTAGAAACATTCTAGTACTGTACATTGCATCAATTTGTAGGAAAAGCAGACAATATACAAGTTAATTTACAAATTCCCTTTTCTTTATATTTTTTTAAACTTCCCAAAACCGGGTGGATACCCTAATTCATCACGAAATACAGTAGATAATAAAACCCCAAGACTGTAATGTCAGAACGAGCCACGGCTTGTTTCTTTTACACAATAAGTTCTTTCAAAAACCCTATCTACTGTAAGCAAACCAGAAGATTACATATGACCACAATCATGTTCATAAACACGATAAAAACCAGTCACAAAGGTGGTCTTCCCAGACTTAACCCTAACCAACCAAACTATCAAAGAGAGAAACAGCCATGGTATAACCAGGCTTACCCGGTAGGAACCTAGCGCTATAGGTTGAGCCTCGTACACCTTCAGAAGCAATCAAAGCCTGCACATTGCAAGTTGACAAGTTAAGGGTCAACTTTTATTTTAAATAAACAATCTCTTTCAAATTGAAAACAACGAAACAATTAATAACTCTTACCAGCAGTTGTTGGAGGAAGCAAACCCAGTGAATGCCATTGCAACCACGAGTTGAGCTTAATAGAAGAACATAATCACGATCACCAGAATAATGAGCTAGGAAAACTCCAGGTCTTCCTTTCACATGAAAGCCGTGACGAGGAATCATACAAACAATACCCTCATTCCAGGGATAGACCAGTATGGGAGATACGAACCCCAGGACATCACCACTTAACAGAAATCGACATTTGAAAACCCTGACTCTAAATCACACAAGCAATAAGTGTAAGGCTGTGAGTAGCATGCGATTTAAACTACAGTGACAGCAAAACGATAACCAAGATGCCCAATGAACTTAGGGGATGCTTTTAGCAGAGTTTACAGACTTACAAACCAGACGAGGAGTTACAGACTTACAAACCACACGAGGAGTAAACTCCATGACTATAGCCATAGGAGAAGTTACAACTTACAGTGCCATAAGGAACAAACTCAGACAAGAAGGGTTTCTCTCATACAACTCGAGCCCGAAGGCAGAGAAAATGACCAGGTAGGGTTTCGGACAGTCTTATATATCATCAATGCAAGGACGAGAGCCATCCACGTAGCCCTTAATATTTTTAACTTGCCATGGATCGACTTTCCAAAGTCCAACTGCAGTTCGAGTTATTTGCTCATCAGATTTAAATCATTGCATGGATGAAAGTTTTATTCATAGTAAAGATATTTCACTATGATTGAGACACTATCATCGTATAGTGCATGTCTTGAAATCGGGCCATCGAAAGTTTCCTAGGGTACATAATATCTTCCCCTACAATCATTTAAAAGGTGGTATAGTCAATCTCAACGAGAGTTCCTCATCATTGTAACACTTAAATATTACCTTGGCTAATATAAATAGACGCATAGTTTATCTATAAGGTCTTATTATCATAATTCTTCTATCACCCTTGTTAACAATCAAAGATAATAACAATAACCTTTAGTTTTGTGAGATAGTGCTATAAACTCACCTATAATTCCATACATTGGACGTGGATTAAAAATAAAGGAACAAAGATTTTAGGCATAAGTTAAGTTTAGTGTAATTATAAAAATTATTAAGTTGACAATGTATCATAAACTATAAATGGATAGAACAGTACATCGCTATAGTTATCACAACTCCAATTTTCATGCAAATGATAAGGGTCACAGCCATAGTCACAGCTAATAGTTGACAGAACATCACACAATGCTAGCGTTATGTCATGTATATGATGAAAATGCTACAAATAACATGATCCAGTGACTTTATACAGCATTAACTAAGAATCATTGTCACAACGCAATGATAGTGTCAAAGAGACTGTAATTCATCGAAATGCCTATTTATACTATCCAGAATAATAGTAATCATGTCATGCAGACTATCAACTATCTATCAAGCATAAATTTCATGAAGATTATAGAAAAGGAACTCTACCGTCTTACACGTGACAACTGGTAAGAATATTTAAGTCCTTATCAAGCTTTATGGTTCAGTAAAAAGAATTTTTATGCTTATTAAAAACATTGACAGCGATCCATACTTTACCTGTATACCTGTGGACAAAAGATGGATTATGCATTAGCTTGAAAGCTAAGTAAGCCATTCAGCTATGGCTAGTTCTCCCTTTGAAGTTTAAGAACAAAGACAATCAATAACTGCAATCAAAACTCACATTAGTATTATGACAGAATATTTAGACAAGATCATGATCAGTTAATTAAAACAAACAGATCAAGGAATGCAAATTAATAACATTTATTGCTATCATAAAATTTTTAAATTTTTCAAAAATTTAGGGTTTTGACACAAGTGGAGCATATGCGGAACTAAGCGTGAAAAACATGAAGTTACAGAAATTGGTGTGTTTTGCTATAACTCATACTGAGCCTCAAGATTTGGAAATCCGAAGCTAGTACCAAACCTGCAAGGGCGTAAAAAAAAATTTGAATTTAAACACATGTGCGCACAAATGCGTGCACGCATAGTTGCACGCACATGTTCATTGACACCTTCATTTTTTTCTATCTCTCCCTAAACTCCCCATCCCTCTTTATAACCCCACCCCCCTCTCTCTTTTTATCCACCCAATCCCCCCCTCTTCCACTATGCCCAATCCCTCCTCTCTCCCTCACCCCTCTCTTCTCTCCTTAACCACAAGGGTTAGGAGATTTAGTCATCCATTTCCATGAATAACACCTAAAGCCATGCCATAGGATTTCCTGAGGCTAGCCTTGATTCCAAGTATGAATATGGGTGTGGCCATACTAATGTCTTGGATTCTAGGTATGGGTGTTTGGGCCTTATACATGGTTGAGGGATGGAACCTTGGCTTTAATCCCTAAAATAAGAATGTAATCATCAAAGTTCAAGAACAATGCCTTAGTCCACTACCACCTCTCAAGCATATCCTCCGTTATGAATAATGATACTAATGATAATAGGAATATAACCCCTATAACCATTGACATTTAACCCTTAACACTAATATACCCTATAACCCCTAATCATTATAATCCCTATCTAGCAACCCTTATAACCCACAAATCATATAATATGTATATATATTATTACACAAAATCACTAACTCGCATTATCCTCTTGTACATATAAATATCCATCCTTATAACCATAAATCCATGACCCCTATATCTCAATCCCCAAACCCTTAACCATAAGTCCCTAACCATTGCAATCCCTAGTACCTAGTACAACTAACCATTATAACTCTTGGCCCACTATAATCCTAAACTAGTATAGCCCCTATAATTCCTAAATCCAAACACATAATGATATATCCCCCATTCCCTAACACTTAAAAATCCTTAACCCCTATAATCCTAACCATCTAATCCTAACCTCTAAAGTGTCTAGTCAAATAAAAATTCACCCCTAAACCTTATAACTTATATAACCCACAACTCTTAACCCTTCTAATAACTAATGCATGTCAACTTTAACTCCTCACCTGAAACACCTAATCCTTTATAGCATGTATAAATCCTAGCCACTACTATCTATTAAGCCCCTCTCTTAGCAACTCTTATTATTAATGTACATAATATATCCATTATAACCACGAAACATTACGATATTTTATCAATATAATCATTATCTTTTTTTTTCAAAATATATTGTAGTGCAAGGAAATTAAACCCTACCCTACACTTTCTGAAATGCCTGAACTTCCTTCACTCACCAAGTGAGCTACTTAGTCATGCCACATTATCCTTTATAATCTTTAACCACTATGAGATACAATGTAATGCATTACTTGGAAAAAAGAATCAACAATATTCGATATGCTTTTATTTGGTGAAATCAGTGATCATTGGTTTGATTGAGATGTTAACTGTATTTCTATCATAGAAGTTTGTGTTATTAAAATTATAATTTAAGCATTGTAGTGACTTCATGTTATAAGAAAATGAAAATAAGTTAGTTTAGTTATTGTGGAAAGCTATTTTTAAAGTTCTTTTTATTTTGGGATTTTTTTGGTTGGGTGTCAAGTTTTTTTAAACAATGATTTTTGAGAGGTTTTATTTAAACATGATTTTTGAGAAGCTCTATTTAAAGATGAGATTGTTGTCCTAATTTTTATATATTATTATAATAAATGTTCTATTCTTTGGGAATATTTAGACTTGTAGTGATGCCTAAAATTAGTTTGACAAGCGTTTTTCATTGTTGTTGATTTTCAACGCTTACAAACATTTATGGTTAAGTTTATATTTTTTTTCAAAGTTCTATAAGATTTATATCTTAACAAAATCAATGTATTTGTTCCATCTAAGTTTATATGTTTCTAAATGAATTTCTGTCCAATCACTCAAATGATTGAATTTGATTATTGTTTTGTGGAGGCTTGGGAATGAGGATTTCTATTTAAACCAGATGTTTGCCCAAATACTATACTTATTGAAATGGGTATCCACTTTTTTATTCCCACGTTTCCTTTAAGTTGAGGGATTGAGAAGTTTTTGAATGGTTAGATAAACCCTTTTAAGTTTGAAGGTATTGTACCTAAAATATAATAAAAACTTTTAATATTTTAAGTCATCTACAAAATTTGAAGCTTGGACTTTGATTTTGTTGGGAGTTTATCTCGTTTATCATAGAAAATTAGTTTGACTATAAGTGCTTTTTAATTATTTTGTTAGGAATAAACGTTATAATATCTCCCTCATTCATGTGTAGAGCACCTAGCTTCTCTTCATACAAATTATTTTTAATTAAATATTTATCGTATTCTTAAAATATTATTGTCCAAAAAAATATAGAAAAAAATAAAAATTAGACATCTTCATTATTACATACTGACATAATGTTTGTCATTTTTGCATACTGACATTGTCATTTTTTCTTACAATTTTCAAACATTGTTTGTCTTTTAACAAATTGACAAGAACCATTATTATTTGAAATGAAATTCCTGAAATGGCATTTACACTGATTAATCAGTGCCCAACTCATAAATTCATACTCAATTTGAGGCTTTAAATATGCATCCGGCTGTGAGATTATGAACCATTGGATCTGCTTAGGCAGCTGGTTAGTGAGCACCCAATTTGAGAAATATTAAATATTTCCATTGTCCTGTGGATACGGATATTGTCCGTTGAAGCCTCCGTCTCATCTAAATGAGACCGGAAGGGCACCCTCTGGTCGGGCTTATTAGTGAATAGAGCAAAAAAGGTTTTTGGAAAGGCTCCAGTGATAAAGTTGAGAAGAATGGCTGTTGATCAGGCGCAAGAGTCCCCTCTTTATATAAAAGAAGCGGAGACATGAGAGTGCCAGGATTTGCCATAGGCTTCAAACTCCCCTGTTTCAGGGATTATCATTTTTGCTGCTTTTAAGCTTTAGAGCTTTCTATCATTTGTGGACTTTGTAGAAATTTGACATTTCGCAATGGAGCACAATGGAGCTCACCATCTTGTCGACCCTTTGATTCACACACCACCACAGTCTGAATCTGAAGAGGAGTCCAACTTCATTGAATTCTTGTTATCTCAAGAAACTATTCCTTGGTCCGGAGTTGCAAAAGCTGCCATAATCGAATCCAAGAAACTTTGGATCTTGTCGGGCCCTTCTATAGTTGTCAGCATTTTAAATTATATGATCACTGCCATCTCCAGAATGTTTGCAGGTCACCTGGGAGAGTTGGAACTCGCAGGAGCATCCATAGTCAGCGTGGGAATTCAAGCATTGGCTTCTGGAATTATGGTTAGTATCTGTATTAACTATATCTTCTTTCATCTGCTCAATTTAATTCTAGTTGTGAATATTAGTCTCAGTTGTGTGTTTTCCTTCTCTAATTTTGATGCAGCTTGGAATGGCGAGCGCAGTGCAGACTATGTGTGGACAAGCTTACGGTGCTAAACAGTACAGTATGCTTGGAGTCATCTGCCAGAAGTCGATGATAATAATGACTGCAACTGCATTACTTCTGTCCCTCCTCTATATTTTTGCAGATCCCGTATTAGTTGCCATCGGGCAGAGTAAAGAAATCGCTGCTGCTGGAGCAGTTTTCTCAAGAGGCCTTATTCCTCAGTTATTTGCATTTTCCATCTATTGCCCGATGCAAAGGTTTTTGCAGGCTCAGAACATAGTGTCCCCTCTAGCTTATATTTCTGTTGGCACATTTCTACTCCACATTTTGCTCACATGGGTAGGAGTAGACAAGCTGGGATTCGGCCTGCTAGGGGTAGCCTTAATACTGAGTCTGTCTTGGTGGATTCTGGTCATTGCTACTGCCTTATATATATTCTACAGCCCATCTTGCAAGCATACATGGAATGGCTTCACTTCGATGGCTTTCACAGGACTCTGGTCCTACTTCAAGTTAACTGTAGCTTCGGCTTTTATGCTAGCGTATGTCCTTTATACTTGTTGCAGATATATCTAGATTATCTCTGAAATTTTTTATAATGGCTTAAATTGTTTTTGACAAGCCTTGTTCTGTGCTGTTTTGTTCTTCGATGTCACTGTACAGTCTCGAAATATGGTACAGTCAAGGACTGGTACTTATCTCAGGTTTGCTGCCAAACCCAGAGGTGGCGCTGGATTCTATTTCTGTTTGGTATGTCGTGGGCAATCTTTTCTGCCTAAAAGTAACTTATTTAGAGCCAAATAGCAGAGATATATCAACATTCTTCAAATTGATAAATTAAGAACAGGCAAATGCTATCAGTATTGTGTTTAGTAATGGTAAGCAAGAAATAAATGCTTGTATTGAATTCCATGGGTGTGTCCCTATCCCATAATTTAGGGGAACTTTTATTTTAAGATTTATTTGTATTTATTTACCAACCCGTTAACATTGTTATTGTTAGTAGCTATTTAAAAAATCTTTAATATACCGGCTTTGGAACTGTGTGCAGTATGAGCTATTACCTATGGGACATTATGTTAATGTTGGGCTTCTGCGCAGCTGCAAGGTATACATTTCAGCTACGGCCTTTATTGTGGTCATTTCATTTCGTGTCTAGCCATAGACTAAATTGATAAGCCTTTGGCCAGGAGATATTTCCTTTGTTATATAATGTGTTGTCTAGTTGGTTTTCTTGATTACTGTATCTATATGTGCAGTGTAAGAGTTGGTAATGAGTTGGGAGCTCAGCGCCCCAAAACTGCTAGATTTTCTGTTGTAGTTGTGGTGGTCACAGGCATCATCATAAGTATCATTCTTGCCGTGGTAGTTTTGGTACTGAAGAAAGAACTTGCCATGGCATTCACAAGCAGCACGGTGGTTATGCGCGCAGTTTTTGCATTGACACCTCTACTTGTAATCTCTGTACTCTTCAATGGCATCCAACCCATTCTCTCAGGTTATAATTTTGGATAGTATCTTGTTCCAATGAAGTTAAGATTCCACATTTGGCAGATTTAGGGTTATGATATTTTGATCAGTAATAAAACGTTGGTGTGACAACAGGTGTGGCAATAGGATGTGGACGGCAGGCTGTGGTCGCATATGTAAATTTGGGAACATATTATGGTGTTGGAATACCCGTTGGAGTTGTTTTAGCATTCAAGGCCAATCTCGGAGTGGATGTAATTATTTCAAATAAATATTGTTCTGTTTTAACTTTAAGTGAACTGTTTATGCAGATTACTGCTTGTCTTTGGGAATTGGCAGGGATTATGGTGGGGAATAATAGTTGGAGTAGCACTTCAGACGTTGGTCCTCATTATTCTTACAGCACGCACTAATTGGAAAAAGGAGGTTTGTCACTGCATTTTTCCCCCTTTTTAAACTCTAAGTAACAGATCAACTTATCCGAAACTGAAATTCATAGCCGCGCTAATTTGCAGGTTCAAACGGCAACGGAGAGAATTGAATGCGAATCGTCCTGATTCATTGTTTGGGTTAACTCGCTATAAAGATAGCGCAACTTCAACAGACTTAACCACTTTGCTTCACTCTTTTGCAGCAAAAGCACAGATGTTCAAAGCAAGCTTCGACCGTCAATGTGCAGATTTAAAGGATTATGTTGACAGATATATATCAATGTTTAGGTTTCCATCGAGTCAAGAGGCTCCACTTTTTGTTTCTAGCTATATCCATAAAAACCAGATATTTTTATTTGATTTGACACCGATTCTATATACGTGACAAGTATAAAAATTAGAAACTTCATCCCATTGATAAAAATATTTCATGATAATTATTATATATAATCCGTTTCATAGTTTCACACTGTAATTCCACACCGATTGAAAAACACATCATAAAGTGGGTAGTGTTCTCCATCTTCCATCTAAAGCGCGTACGATAAAATACAACCAAAAAGCCCCGTTTTTCCGAATTCTGGCCATTTCGGGATAAAAATTGGTTAAAATTATTGTTGGAAATTGTTATTTCTTAATTTTGTAATTTGTCGTAATTGGGATTTTCTGTTATAAACTAATTGCTCAATTTTAAAATTATCTAAATTGCTCAAATTGTGATTTTGATAAAAATTGTTCTACTGATTCCGACAAGTAGAGGGCGCTCAAATTGTGATTTTGACAAAAATTACTCTACTAATTCCGACAAGTAGAAGTATTTTGGTTAACCCTTATACAGCTCCCTTCTTGTCGGTGCACTTTCTGTCTAATATGTTTAACATGTATTGAGAGGGTATGATAAGGTATGATAAATAATTAATAATATGTGAAATAGAACTGTAATGAGTGAGTATGAGAAATAATTATTTTGTACTTGTTTAATTGTTATATAAGTTGTTCTTGGTCATCTTGTACATGCGTTTTATAGGCTTGATAATAATTTAAGTTTGTGTAATTGCGAAAGAAGTGAAAATAAAACTATGTAAAACTAAAAGTGTCATTATCATACATATGGAAAGGGAATTGCAAATGGAAGTATATAAAGCACATACAAAAATATTAAATAGCATTTGTGGGCTGGTGCAAGGTAATGATATCCAATAATGAAACGTTAGTTGCAATGACATTCTAAAAAAACAGAAATATTATCATTAAAATGAATTATTAGAGCTAGTTACAATTTTTTTTTGGATTAGGTGTAAACAGATGAAATGTAGAAAAACGGATGACCTTCCGGAATATATAACTTTTATTTATGGAAAAGTGGTATAACCACCCCAAAATGTCATTATTCGAAGATTGGTATGTTATTTTTTTTCTCAAACATAATGCACATGTTTTAATTGACCCACCCGTTTGCTATGTAACTTTTCAATTTACAAGAAAAAAAATATGTAGAGGCGTTGGCAACAGAAGAATCTTGTGAGGGGTTATTTTTCCAAAATTTTAAAAGCCAATTTTATATTTTTTTAAAATTACCCAAGCCAGTGAAACCCTGAAACGACATGGTCAAGGTTTGAGCCACCATATCATGGTCTAAAATAATCAAAACACTTTTTTTTTTTTAGGTAGTAGGTATTTTCGTGCTCTTGTTCGGGTTCTCTTTCATTTTCAAAATAGGTAAGCCAATCAAAAGTTATAGGCCAAATAAACGACCTATGTTTTTTACAAATTTGACATGGGTCCAGTTAAAAATGAATTAAAAATAGAAAACAACAGCAGATCTATTCAAAAATTATGTATTTAGAATCTGCACACAGAGCTCGACAAGCATGTGCAATTTCATCTACAGTGCACTCATGGAGCTTATGTGGAACTAGTTGTGAAAAAACGAAAGTTACATCATTTGATGTTTTCTGCTATAAATTAGGGATAAATCAGACCGAGCCTAAAGGTGCAATCCGAAGCTAATTCCAAGCCTGCAAGGGTGCCAAAAACAATTTGAATTCAAACACAGGCACGCGTAAACACGCGCATGCGTGATTGACAGCGCACACGTGTAGGTGCGTGCACGCATTAAGAACAGCGCGCATGCGTCCTTGCACGTACGCGCTATTGTATACCTTTGTATGGTTTATTTAATTTCCTTTGTCAAGGGGATACATGAAGTTGATAAAGATGTGATGATGAAAAAGATGACGATGATGGAGATGCTGATGAGGAAGGGGGAGATGACAATGATGTTGAAGATGTTGATGATGATGTTGATGATGATGAGATGATGGTGATGGTGATGATGATGATGATGATAATGGTGATGAAGATGACGATGAGGATGATGGTG